>JAWNNP010000196.1:0-34925 GCA_035044805.1 Leucophenga maculata | reverse complement strand
GTCGGGCCGGCCAAAATCAGTGATTACCCTAAACAATATTGAAAAGTGCAGGAATTTATTAAGAATGTGCCGAAATCTTCTTTGCGTTACATGGAAATGGAGTTAAATATCACCAAAGACTCCATTCATCGCATTTTGATAGATAAATTGGGTCTACGGAAGGTGTGCTCCAAGTTTGTTCCGCACAAATTGACTGAAGAGCAAAAATTGCTACGAATCCAACATTGTAAGGATTTGATTAAGGAGTCGAGAAAGGACATAAACTACAAATATTCGATTGTGACTGGTGTTGAAACGTGGTGCTTTCAATATGATCCCGAAACCAAACGTCAAAGTGCCGAATGGAAGCATCCAGACGAGCCATCACCGAAAAAAAGTCGTCTTCAGAAGTCAAAAATAAAGACAATGCTGATTTGTTTTTATGATTCCGAGGTTATTGTACACCGAGAGTTCGTTCCACCTGGTCAAACGATTAATGCTGTGTTTTACCTTGGTGTTATGAAGCGTCTTTTGTCACGCATTCGTCGTGTTCGACCACAATACCGTGAGGCAGGGTCCTGGCGCCTGTTGCACGATAATGCGCCGTCTCATCGGTCGACGCTTGTCACTGATTTTTTGACAAAAAACTCCATATTAACCATTAATCACTCACCCTACTCACCTGATCTGGCACCCTATGATTGTTTTACCTATTTGGAAAACTTCATTTGCCCATGAAAGGACACTGGTTTCAGGACATTTCAGCTAACCAAAAGGCGACGACCGATATTCTCAAGAGCATTCCGAAAAATGACCTTAAACACTCATTTGAAATGCTAATTGACCGGGCTAAACGCTGTAGCGAAGCACAAGGAAACTATGTACTTTGAATAAAAAAATATAACTTTTGAAAAATATTAATTTTTTGTTGTTTTGTTTTGAACAGTGAAATGAATGATTAATGAGTTGTCTTTACACGTCATTCAAAAGATGATATTTAAAAACGAATCTATCAAGTGAAGCAGAGATGATTCGCATTCTGTACTTGACTGAAGTCAATTACGAACCAGCTTGGACCATGTTGCTTGTTTCAAAAACGTTTGGTCTAAAGTCAATAAAAGATTTTTATGACAATATTCATGAAAGTCTGGCTGCATTGAAAAATATAGACATCAGTTGTATCAGTGCCAAATATTTCTGATTAAATCTGCCAAATGTAATTTCTCAAAGAGACATCGATACAAACACGGGCAGATCATTAGGCTATGCAATCTATAGCCAACCATTCGGAAATGCACCAAAAACTACTGAAATAGAAATAGTTGAAATATTTAACAACAAATTAAAGACCAAAGAAGGTCAAGGCTTAGCGCTAATAACTATAGAGCTATTCAAAGAATTGTCACATTATTAACGCTGCTATGCGTCTAGAATATGTCCCACAAGTCTGGAAAGTTTAACAGGTATTAATGATATTAAAACCAAATGTGATGAACTCATATAGACCCAAATTGCTAATACCCATAATTTGAAAGGCTGTTGAAAAAATATTGTAGAACAATATTTATCCAATTATTCAAAAAAAAAAAAATAATATAATTATATCTCATCAATTTGGTTTTAGCGCTCACCACTCTACAATTGACATAGATCGCAGTATAACGCATATAATTACGAGATCTCAATTACGAAGGGATCTCTCCATACCCGGTCATTCTAACGCGTCCCTGCTCGTCCTTTATTTCGGCGTCCTTTAATCAAATTTGAGCCCTATGTTAACCTTGCGTGCTGGAGCTCTTTGATTCATTTAAATGATGTGACCAGCCCAGTGCAGTCGCTAATATTTTATGCGCTATATCAACCTCATCGAATAGCTCATACAACTAAGGATTCCAATCTCGATAATTATAATTATCAGTAGAAAGGACCGTTTGGTTTAAGCGTCAGCCGCGCCACGATTGTACAAATATTCGTATATCCGGATAGTTGGTCATTTTAATCTAGAAATACGAAGATCACAGCTCCGCCCTATCCAGAAATAAGACCAAAGATAACCAGACAGCCAAAACAAGTTGCAAATACCGTATCGATTCAAGACACTCGGGTTAAGATATACAAACGAACTACATTGACACTCAACTAACGTAACCCTTACACAGCGGTTTATACCCAACATTTTTTATTAGGCCCTGTACCGAAGGTACAAGAGCCTATTGGGTTTGTGCAAATGTATGTAACAGGTAGAAATAATGGTCGGAGACCCCCCAAAGTTACCCCCATTATGGTCAGGAGGTATAGAGGAGTCGATATAGACATGTCCGTCCGTCCGTCTGTATGAACGAAAGGATCTCGGAAACGGTAATAGATAGAGACTTCGTGTTTTTTGCATTCGACTAGGACTGCTCCGGAATTTCACAAGTGTATTTTAAAATTTTGCCCCTCCCCCCCTTCACCATAAAATCACCCCCAAGGCTAACAAATTCCTTCGGCACAAAAAAAATTTAGTGCACCAATATAAAGTTAACGCTCCTCTAAGCCAAAATCCAAAAAGTTCATCAAAATCGGATAATAAATGACGATTTTATAAGCAATTGAATTTGAATGACCCCCCTTTTCTTTTCATTTATATTCGCGCAGTGAGAAGTGGTCATGTGTTTGGTCATAAGCTAGGGGAACATTTAATGTGTTTGTTAGGCGACCTGCACTGGTACAGTACCTCTTAAAGTCGGTTACGCCCGACTGTGATTTTCTTACTTGTTTTAAAGTTAATTTTCTTTTGTTTCTATTAAGTCTTAAAACATATTTATAAACACTTCTTTCCACCGCTTTGTGATTCCTGAAAAAAATATCATATCTATACATCACATGCACACATCACTGTTGTGCAAACTCTACAGCTGCTGCACGAATTGTTAAAATTCTTGGTATAATCCCTGAATATCAGATTGGGTTTCGAGCTGGACATAGCACAATTGAGCAACTGCATCGCATTATTGACCAAATATTACAAGGATTCGAAAACAAGGAGTATTGCAATGCACTATTTCTTGATATTAGAGAAGCGTTTGATAGAGTGTGGCACTTAGGACTACTGGTCAAGATCTAAAAATCATTGCCTGGACCCTACTTTGGTCTACTACGGTCATACCTTTTAGGAAGGTAGTTTGCGGTGCGATTCCACTCAGCAATATCTCTGCGGTACGACGTGAATGCCGGTGTACCACAAGAAAGCGTACTTGGACCGCTTCAGTACTCTTTGTATACAGCTGATATGCCGCAGCCAAACATAAATTGGGGTAGTGATCCAGATTGCATGATGCTGGCTACATTTGCAGATGATGTTTGTGTCATTTATAGAGCAACATGTGAGTTTGAGGCAGCGGACGGCATCCAAGAGTAAGCCGATTTGTTTGCACAATGGGCCAGACGCATAAACAGCCATAAGTCGGTTAATATATGTTTTGCGCTGATAGCCAGCAGTGATTGTTGATGACGCTCCCGTCCAGCAGTTGAATCACACCAAATACCTAGGCATTACCCTCGATAGAAGGCTAACATTTGCAGCCCATATTAGGATCTTAAGAACTCGGATTCGAGCTGCTGTGGGAAAATACAATTGGCTGCTTAGACCGCACAACAAATTGACGTTGAGAAACAAATTAACGCCTTATAACCAAATCATAGCGCCAATTTGGAGATATGGCTGCCAAATATGGGGGCTGGCGTGCTATAGCCAGATCAAGCTAATCCAGACCGCCCAAAACAAAATATTGAGAGTGATAACTGGTTGCGAATGGTTCGTTAAGAACACAGTGCTTCACAGGGACCTAAATATGGCTACAGTGTTCGAACAGCTAAATTTAAAGCAGATACAATGGCAGACTTTTAAAACATAGAAACCGTTTGGCCAATAGGCTTACTGTCATACACCCTAGAAGACGGCTCAATAGGCGTTAGCCTTTTAACATCATACAGAGAACTCCTCGATCTCGGGTAGTTTAAAATTCAATAATTCAAAATTCAATCTCGAAAAATTTAAAATTGTTTGTTAAAACTCTAAATTTATAAATATCAATATCTTATGCTTAAGTTATAGTTAAGCCTGGCGTAACCGACTGTAAGAGGCCCTATACCAGTTCAGATCGCCTAACAAACACATTAAATGTTTCACGAGCTTATGACCACTTCCTACTGCACGAATAAGTGCCATATAAAACATTTTTTTATGTATGAAAGGAAAAGGGAGGTCGTTCAAATTCAATTGCTTATAAAATCGCCATTTATTATTCGATTTTGATGGATTTTGGCTTAAAGGGACGTTATCTCTATACTGGTAAACTCAATTATTTTTTGCCGAAGAAATTTTTCGCCTTGGTGGTGATTTTATGGGGAAGGGGGGAAGGTGCAAAATTTTAAAATAAACTTGTGAAATTCCGGAGCCACCCTAGTCGAATGCAAAAAACACGAAGTCTCTATCTATTACCGTTTCCGAGATCCTTTCGTTCATACAGACGGACAGACGGACGGACGGACATGTCTATATCGACTCCTCTATCACTCCTGATCATAATGGGGGTAACTTTGTGGGGTCTCCGACCATTATTTCTACATGTTACATACATTTGCACAAAACCAATAGGCTCTTGTACATTCGGTACAGGGTCTAAAAATAGCCGCATATTGTATTGCCGTAACGCGCTGATTTTACAAAAGTATTGCATACATTTAGGCATATAGTTTGAGAGTAACTTTAAAGGGTTTCATTTTATCCTGATGATCCTGTTCAGGATATTAAGTCAAAATTCTGAAATTATTGAATTGTCATCGGTGCTTAATACACGTTCAAAATTCATGTTTAAAAATTTCTTTGTTTTATTATTACGCAAAATTAATTTAGTTAAAATCAGTCTAAGAAAACAATTAAGATTATATAGACTTCAGCAATTCATTCATAAGCTGCACTGTCAATACTCAACAAAACTTTGGAGAGTTTCCACAATATAAAATAAAAAAAATATCATATAACGAAGTAAAAGAGCGAGCAAATCAACAAAACAGACAACAAAAAATCTCCAGGCTACGACATGCTGAGAGGACGCATAATCAAAGAGCTACCAAAAAAAGGCTGTCCAATTCGTATGCTTAATATTTAACTCAGTCTTGAGAATGGAACATTTCCCGAAATTGTGGAAAATAGCGGTTGTTATACCTATAGCGAAACCCGGGAAAGATGCCACACAAACATCATCCTACAGACCAATTAGCCTTCTGCCTATACTCTCCAAAATATTCGAAAAAATATTTCTAGATCGTCTTGAACCAATCGTTGGAGCTCAACGTTGTATCCCAGACCACCAATTCGGCTTTCGTCGGAAATATTCCACGATCCAGCAGGTTCACAGAGTAACAAATAAAATAACAGCTGATTTAGAAGCTAAAAAGTTCTGTATAGGCGTTTTTCTGGATGTGGAAAAAGCATTCGACAAGGTCTGGCACGAAGGCTTATTAATTAAATTAAATAAAATTCTACCACACCAACTATTTAACATAATAAAAAGCTATTTAAACGAGAGAGACTGTTTTTAATAAAATATAATGACGAATATTCATCGCTGCGACCCATTAAAGCTGGAGTGCCGCAAGGTAGTGTCTTGGGACCCTTGCTTTACAACCTGTACACATCAGATATTCCAGCCCCTAGTGATGGATCAGCCATGATAGCTACTTTCGCAGATGACACAATAGTCTTATATGCACACACTAACTTAACGACTGCTACAATTACACTACAACATATGCTAGACGAAATTTCAAACTGGTTTGGAAAATGGAACATTAAAATAAATGAACAAAAGACGATTCAAGTAATATACACCACAAAAGTCAGATATACTCCTCACCCACTTAAATTAAATAATAAAGAAATCCCTATTAAAACTTTTGCAAAATACCTCGGAATGTATATTGACAACAAAATTACTTGGAAATACCATGTACAACAGAAAAGGGATCAAATAAAACTGAAATGCAAGCAACTATATTGGTTTTTAAAAAGGAATTCGTTGTTGACAACAGAGAACAAACTTCTTATATACAAATCGATAACAAAACCAATTTGGACCTATGGAATTCAACTATGGGGTACTACAAAAAAATCAAACGTAAATATAATACAAAGACAACAATCGAAAATTCTTCGTTGCATTGTAAACGCAGAGTGGTACATTTCAAACCAGGACATACAAAAAGACCTAAACATATTACCGGTAATGGACGAAATAAAAAACATTAGCAGAAAATATCAAACAAAAATAGCAATTCACGATAACCGTGAAATAAATAATATGCCAACCCTGGAGTTAGTTTCGACAAGGCGATTAAAACGGCTGAGACCAGTAGATTTAATATAAAAGAGGTTACTGCAAAATAATATTACTTATAATTAATCTAATAACTTGGTATACTAAATGTTTAAATATTAAGATAAAGGATAAAATGTTAGTGTTCATTTTTCAATAATCCCCCAGCAAGCAACAATAAGTACTAAGTATCATAAGATAGATGTACAATAACATAGGGTAATAAAAAAAAAAAAAAAAAAAAAATATAGACTAATATTATATACATATATGAATAGATTAAGCTTATTGTGCTGCAAGTGGGTTTGGATGTGCGATTAGTGGTATTTGGTAGTTTCTGCTGATTTCAACTATTTCTTCAAGTACTGTTGGTACTCTTAAGACATGGTGGATTATAGAATAGTATCCCTAGATATTTAGCTTTATCTGCATGCAGCAGTTGAAAGTTGGTTATGTAGACTGGCGGACATGTGCCTCTCCTAAGAGTGATAGATACTTGCACAGATTTTTGTGCGTTCACTTTAATTCGCCATTTATGTAGCCACTTGCTTATGGTTAATAGGTTAGCTTGCAAGTTACGGGTTGCTTGCATTGGATTCGCGTTTTTTGCCATGATTACAGTGTCATCTGCAAAGGTAAAATTTATACGCGTGGTGAGGAAGAAACCGTTTTAGTTTATAAAGCAAACCAGGATGGCACACCTTATCAAAGGCTTGTGATACATCTAGAAAAGCAACTGCTCAGTATCATTTTCGTTCCAGGGAAGTTCTCGCATATGAATAGACTCTATTAATTTCTTCAATTGTAGAGTGATATTTAGTCATGTAAGTAAAAGTCTTTCAAATACTTTGGAAATGACTGGTAGTAGACTTATCGGTCTCTACTAAGATACCGATTCTAAAGGTTTTCTGGATTTGGTATCAGGATAATCTGCGCTGTTTTCCACTGGCCTGGAAAGTGCTCGCAGCGCAAGATAGAGTTAAATAACTGCATTATAACTCTATATCCACATTCTGGAAGTGATTAATTCATTGCCTGGAGCCTTATTACTTTTTATATTATTAATTGTTGCTTTAACTTCTTCTTTGTTAAATCCCTTGATGGGGTATCAATTTGAAGAGGAGAGTTTATGTACTCCTGGGTATACATATATGTACGTCCAATTCTGGGTTGTGGTTGGAAACGGTGTAAATACAGGTGACAGAAGAGTAATCAGTCGCTTTTGAAGCTGATAAGGGTTAGCTCAGCATTGTTCTTCTCCTTTAGCATTACTTTTAACCTTTCACGGCTTGATTTATGCAGAGAGGTTCTTTCTTAATGTCATCATGTAAAGCCAAACGATCTTCGCCGGCATACCTAGTGCAGACAGAGCGTTGAAAAACTTCGTTTGTATCGGCGTGTCAAAAGCGGCTTTATAGTCGATGAATAGATGGTGTGAGTAATTGTTGAACTCACGCACGACAGACTCATGTATCCGATGGAAAGAAGACTTATCACGCGTTAGTTGGCGCAGCCAGCGGGTGTTTCTTTCTTAAAGATAGGAGAAAGAACACTGAGATTCCAGCCTTTGGGTATACGTTCATTGGACCATATCTTGGCTATAACTTAGTGTATACTCCTATCCAATTCTTCGCCGCGGATCTTCAATAACTCAGCTGGCAGCCCATCATAGCCTGCCGCTTTGATATTTTTCATTTTCTTAATAAACTAATTGAGCTTGGTATATAAACAATTAACTGGTGGTTCCGAAGTCATTTCTCTATTGTGCGATTCATCGCCTCCTAGTCGGTTAGAAAAAAACTTCTCCACGATCAACCAGCTAAATGTTTGCACCATCCCTATTAAGGCTGCAGACATTCCAGGTATATATCAGTAAATCGTGGGCCTTATATCATTTTCGAAGTTTGTTATCATAGAGTTCTATCCGAGGCTTCCTGTATGTTTTCGTTGGAATGATTTTTTTATGGTGGCGGGTCCCAAGCACATCGCACCGACCTTTTATTAGCCTCCGAAGAGGCTACCCAAGAGATACACGTCCTAGCGGACGGTTGTAAGCTGCTTGGGTCGTTTGCGCAAAAAACATTGTTGCCCATTCCTAAATCAATAGCAGTAAACAACTTTTCTCATAATATGAATTGCTGCAAACGACTCAAACTCTCATTTTCTTGATTACTAATTAATTTCATGAAAATTTTTTTAGTAAGATTCAAAAGTAACTCCTCAAAATCCTTTTAAACTTATTAAACATTTCATAGTATTTATTTTCTCTATAGAGCTTAAATATATAGCACTTCAATATCAAGCCATCGATAATTAAATTCCATATGTCATTGGATGCTCTAATTCATACTCATTCAATAGCCTAATGCGAACATTTTTCGCTTCATTTGTAATAGACAGAAAGCAAATAACAAATAAATAGAAATTAAAAGGACACGAATGGACAAAAAAGCCAATACCAACTTCCCAGCCATACTGAGGTGCTATAAATCTCGGATACTTAATAGTTGACTGCATAATTTAACAGATAAACCCTAAACAGCAACAAATGAATCAAAATGAAACGAAGTGAATGAAATGAATGTGGACATGAAATGAAAGCTGCAAAATGTAATCAGAGCAGCCGACTAGGTGGAAAAAATAACAAGAAAATACTGCAAATAGTGGCAGAGGACGAAGTTAGAAATCAGCAGAAAAAGTACTAAATGCCATATACTAAATTACCAATTCAGTGAAAGCCAAAAAGCAAATAGACAATCTGACCAATGAACAAACTGACGACAGAACGACGATGAAGGCGCACAGGAATCACAGAACTCGAGTGTGTAAATGGCTTTCGATGGGCTTTCAACCAGCAGCCAATGAATAGAACATACATATATATGTCGTATACATATATATGTACATATAGGTATATCGAGCAAAGAGCACTTCTGTTAAACATAGTCGATGACGGCCAGCATAAATTGTAAAAATGTGCACATTTGCACTGCATTCAACTTGTACGAGTGTGTATATATGTACCTACACTACCTACACTTAAACTCACGGATATCGAAGATTTTGTCGAGTCAACAGGAAAATGTGTGCTGAAAAAAAAAAAAAAAATAGTTCACCAAAAATACCAAAATTCATAAGCCATCGAAGTTATTTTTATTTTAGCAAAGGGAAGCAAGTACTAAGAGCCTTCTCTAACAGTTTCCGTTTGTAAACGAGTTACAGAATTAATAGAAGTGAAGTAAAAATAGCAAGTATGCACTACATTCGGTGTTGCAGAAGCTTTAATACCTTTTACTTGTAGTTTTATTAGAGTTTTTTTTGAGGCTTTATCTATATAATATATGGTCAAAGGTCTTGATCCACATCAAAAGTTAAGTAGATATAAACAAATCTGTATATTTGGCTGTCTGTATGATCAACAAGTGTTTGGAGACTATGAGCGATGAAACCTTCAAAATAGAATATTTATTTTTCTTCTTTAGATTTATTGTTCAGTATTCAATGTACTTGTTAACGCCCACTCTAAGGAGCGGATGACACGATTCTATCCCTTCTTCAAAGTTTTTGTTCAAAAATATTTTTATTGGTTTTATTTAGTTGCTTATGCTTAAATAATATTCCATATAGGTATGAATAGGATCCTTTTAGGGTTTTTGTGTACAAAGAAACATTGTTGTTGTTGCTGTTAATTCAACTAAATGCTGTGCACCTTACATTAATTCTAATAAAATATTCAAATCGGACCATAAAAAATGATAGCCCTTCTACAAAAATCTTATCCGTCAAATCATAATCTTTGTGTTTCTCTTTTATGAGACCACGTCACAACATGTATCTAGTGACTATAGATTCCCTGTTAACTGATGTTAGCTTCTATCGATGTATCACTCTCACTTATTCATCAAACTCTCTCTCACAGGACGCTCAAACTGCCGTGACTCATGACTCATCCGGCTATCACAATCACACACCACCTATGGCCTTGAACGCATATGAAATATTTTAGGCTTCTAAAAATTTTATTACTATAAATATTTGAGAAAATTCTGTATCACGATGTGAGCTACATACCGGTCAGAACCTACAAACAAACATGGTTGGAACATGGATATGTTTTGTAAAAACTGCCTGGTATTCTAATGTAGAATAATGGGTGGTGTCGCTCAAATGAGGAGAAAGCTTAAACTTTTGCAGATGAATTAGAAAAACGCTTCAAACCATTTGATCTTGCATCAACTTCAGATGTTGAAAACATTATGGAGCAACTTTCGATCCTTTGTTCTCCGACCGAGACTATTAGACATATTACATATGAAGAAGACATCAAATCAAGGCTCTTAAACCTCTAAAAGACCCTGGTTACGATGGAATCGATAGTAAGACTGTAAAAGATCTTCCTGTCTCATTCTTGATACTATTATTTAATGCTTCGCTTTTCAGGGGCAGCCTGGTAAGCCAATAAGTTTACTGCTTATCCACTCAAAGATATTCGAACGATTATATTATTATGTGAACGGAACATTATCAACGATTTTCAATTCAATTCCATGGCACGCCAGAACAAGCACATAGAGTCATACTAAATTATATTACATCCTTACATGCTTACCGCTTTTGAAGAAAAACGATGCAGTTCTGCTGTTTTCTTGGATGTACAACAGGCATTGGACTGTCTATGGCACGATGGATTAATGCAGAAGGTGAAAGCTCTTCATCCAACAGCCTACTTTCTCATCATAATATCCTTTCCATCTTTGGTTTGATGTTTCCAAGTGACAATAAGGGGCAAACTTTCGACTATGACCCATATCTGCTGAAGTACCACAATGAAGTGCACTGAGCCCAACTTTATATGCACTTTTTGCTGCAGACATGCATAATCCATTTGGAGATCCACATGTTACTTGCTACGTACGCGGATAATAATGTGGCTATGGCTAACTCTAGTTGTCCTATAGCGGCTTCTAACTACCTTCAAGTGTTCTTGAATCTGTTTCACCACTGGGCGAATCGTTGGAACATTAAAATTATCCGCCCAATGTCTGCATACTGCACTTTTACAACTTTGAGGCACTACTTCAAAAACTAACATTGTCCGTGTACAAAAGTTGAGGAATAAATCACTTAGGCTCATTTGAAATGCTCCGTGGTTTGTTCGTAATTCGATCATAGCTCGTGATTTAGATGCATCAACTATATTTGACGAAATCAATCGACATAGTTCCAGATACAATGATCGTATCCGCGATCACATAAATCCACTAGCTTTAGCTCTTCCCACTAATAATAGCAGAAGGCGCCTCAAGAGGCTTCACCCAAAATATCTTTTAACACGGCACTAGACTCCAGTACTAATATGTATTACTTTTAACTCAATATGTAAATCATGTAACATTATAATTTAGTATCAAATTTTTTTGTTTTTTGTTTTTGAGTGATTCGAAAACTGGTTTTAAAATTTTGGATGATGGTGTTCTCGGTGCAGAAGTTGAAGTAGAATGAATTGCGGGTTCTCCGGTTAAAACTTGTCAATGGTTTTACAAAAAAATTGTTCTTTTGGTTTAAAGCGAGAGTCTAGAAGGGTCTCTACTGTCGTGACTTTACGCAAGCTGCCTTATTTTTATTACATTAAATGAATTAAAGGCATGCTTTCATGTCTTCAATAGTTTTTATATTGTTAATTTTGAAGGCAGTGTATAAGAGAGAAACTGTCTCAAAATACTCCAACTTTCCTCAAAAAAAGATAAAACGACAAACTAGATCTGATATAAGTGTTCAAACGTTTCAAAAAATTTATTATACTTTACTTTCCGCAATGTTTAAAGGACATACAAATTTAATCAGAACTAACTGCCACTAATGCTTTTGACTTGCAGTATTACATGGACAGATTTGCATTAAGGCCACAGTTAAGCTAGGCATTGAATGGCATTACATAAGCTCCGAGTGAATTTGTATGCCTACATTGAAGAAGTCTCACTTATGTCCATAAAATATAGAAACGCTGTTATACATTGAGATATTTGTAGGGGTACATTGTGATGGTTCGGTATTGTTTTGGAATTATAAGTCTGAGTAAATGAAGACAAGGGCTTATCCAGCCTTCGGCGAAGGGGGGCCGATGTCCTCGAAGGGGGGCTAACTTTGTAATTTTTTTTTTTTTTTGTAGGCAAAAGTTCAAAATATGTAGTAAAATACATTTTTTAACAAACTTATCAAAAATTTGTGTGACCCCCCCTGGATACGCCCTTGCAGTTACCCACACTTATTGTGAATCCTCGTGGCGAGAAGAAGAGAGACAGCTACAAAGATGGTATCAGCTGTTCGTCTGGGTTATCGTATCAGCACGTACACAAACCCAAGACGATCGCATATTAGAACCACCAATTTAAATTTTTGGAGAACAGTAAATTGTGTTACCAGCAGAGGTACCGTGAGGAGGCGTCGTTAAATAATGGAAGAGGAGGGATATTTTGCACAGCAAAGGCAATACGTAGACATTTGAAAATTAAGACATTATTACCATCGGCCGGAGGTGATATGTGTACAACATAAAGGATTGGCATATGATAATTTTTAATTGGGTAATGGTTGTTGCTATGTTGAATAACTGCGACTAAGGTAACAATTCTTAGGAAAATAACATTGCTGGCAGCGGGTGGAACTGTTTAATGACGTCAGCGACAGTAACTGACTGATGAAGCAATTACTGGTAAAGACAATTTAAGTTTACTGCAAGCGGCCTGGGGCGATATGGTGCCCACAGGAAGTATCGACGTTTGGTGATCTGTAATTGGACCAACAAATGTATATGGCTAATGGTTGCAGTTATATTAAATAACATTGTAAGCAGACAGCAACCAATGTGGTTGTTGGATGTGCATGTGGAGCAATGACATGGGTATATATGTACAGTGAAAGTTCTACCAAACGAACGATCTATTAACCCTTATTTACTCCTGAAAAAAACTTCATAATCTGAACCTTTGTGTGGAATTCCACACATATGACATCTAGCTTGGCCATCGATGTTTGGTGAAACACTTTTGCATCGTTTTTGAGAAATGCCTGAGATTCATTAAATTCGTAAGACCGAGTTGGACACGTGGACCGAGCTAAGGAACCACTGCGTAATACCTTTAATTCATTTACAGATTCTCCGGTCACTGCCGAATGAGTCGACGCTGCAGTTTTGGTTCGGAGTACAGCTTTCTTTTTTTGGATTTACAAGTGGTTTTAAAAGTGATATTCCGAGCTCTCGCAAGAAAGTTCGACGCATTGTTTGCTTGTGTTTTTTTGCCAATTCGGGTTCGCATCATTATAAATTGTCATCGCGTTTAGTGCCGAGATGTCAATCATGTTTGAAAACACAGCTGTTGGCCATCGGTTCGTCTTTCTCTTACAACTGTAACAAGATAACATTTGGTCCACTACATCGACGCCACCTAATGGATAACAAATACTTGATTGACGATCAAAGCAATCTAAATGAAAAACATTAGAACAAACCTTTAGTTTTGTTATAGTACTGGATGATTGCAGGCAATTTTTTTCCGTCTGATTGTATATTATTGGAATCATGCATTGTGCTTTGCAAATGTTGACTGGAATAATGGAGCTTTTTTGTATTGTAAAAGTTTTGGTGGTATGCTTCTTTTGTTTTTGCGCATTGCACCGACCATTGTCAATCCTTGGGAAAACAATTTTTGACCAAGATCGTATGATGTGAAAAAGTTGTCCATCGTAATATTATGACCTTTCAGTCCTTGTATCAAATCAAGAACTACACGTTCACCTTGATTTTTTTCCGTTGAACTGCCAACTGGCTTATCCAAATATGGTTGTATTTTCCAAACGTAATACGTTTCAGAACAAACCAACAACCAAAATTTTATTCAATATCTTTTAGGCTTAGAAGGCATATGATGTATTGGCGAAACTTGCATCTTGCAATTGCTCTTCAATGGTAACACATTCCGATGGGTTAAAATAGTCTGCTAAAAGTGTGGACCATTTATCAAAAACATTTGTCGATAGAATTTTGTTGACGCCGACTCATGACATCATCAAACCGAATGACTTGGTTCATGAGTACTGCGATATATGCATGCAAAAAATTTGTATCGATTTCGTTATAATTGTTTCCACATTTTTGTTTTGCATAGGCGTTTGACCACTTTAGAATAAGATTTTCAATTGGTGGAGGAAAAAACAATAGAACAGAATCTTTGATTTCATCAACACGAGTTTTGGCAAATCGTGTTGTGCCTGGTCGCAAATTGATGACATTTTCGTTACATAACCTTCCTCCACCATTTGGCAGTGGTTGTGATTTCCAAACGATACCATCTTTTGAAATGAATAATGGATCGGCGACATTATTAACTGATTCGATTTCTGTTGACTCGACACCTTCATTTTGTTCCTCTGTATAAGATTCGGATTCACTTTCACTTTCAGTCAATTCATCACATTATTCCGGTAAATAATTTTCATTATTATCAGAAAGATCTTTAGCGTCAGAATCATTCGAAACTTCGATTAGCTCTTCATCGGTGAGATATTTTGGTCTAGCCATATTGTTTTTTCAAATAGTCACAAAATATAAAATTCCAACCAATGAACAAAGATTGCCGTAATAAAAAGCAAACAAAGTGGCATCAACCTTTCTCATACAAATACGACACTGACTTAGAGTTTTTATTGCTAAAAGCAATTATGATTTCATGAAACATTGATTGAATTCGGGTAATCCCCTTTTTTCTCACACACTCTATTGTTGTTCTCACTCTCGCACTTTCGATGTGTTGTGTATAAGTTATCATATGTGTATTGCTATAAACTACAGACTCGACATAATCAGACGAGCTCTATTATCTATGAACAAATATGTACGTATAAATGTGAAAGTGCCGCTTGATTGGCATATGACGACAGAAATTGCTATTTCCACACAAGCAGTAAATATAAGGGTTAAGTGGACATCTCCATTAACCATGCACATTGGCCAGTTACAAGATTTTTCTTATATTTTTCATATATATGACGCTCTAAGAACAGGACGCTCTTTTATACGGACGCGG
This sequence comes from Leucophenga maculata, assembly GCA_035044805.1. NCBI lineage: Eukaryota > Metazoa > Arthropoda > Insecta > Diptera > Drosophilidae > Leucophenga > Leucophenga maculata. Next base: position 19,504 of record JAWNNP010000196.1, on the reverse strand, counting down.
ACACAAAAATATAATTTTTTAGGTAAACAAAGCTTTATTAAGCAGACGCGGCGCTCTTTTAACCGGACAGCCAAACCGTTTACGGACAATTTTATGCTCAATGTGCTTTGGTTATACGTAGATATGTATTTATTTGCAACTATGTTAAATCAAATGTATAATTCGGGGAATCCCAACAAATCCCAATATTTTAAAATAAACTTGTAAAATTCCGGAGCAGTCCTAGTCGAATGCAAAAAACAGGAAGTCTCTATCTATTACCGTTTCTGAGATGCTTTCGTTCATACAGACAGACTGAAGGACAGACGGATATGTCTATATCGAGTCCTCTATCACTGCTGACCATATTGGTGGAAACTTTGGGGGGTCTCCGACCATTATTTCTACCTGTTAAATACATTTGCACAAAACCAATAGGTTCTTGTACCTTCGGTACAGGGCCTAAGAAGGAAGAATGGGTCTAAAAAATGTAATGTCTGTGAAAGAAAAAATTTATATATTTATATCAGTTATAAGTGCAGCAATTAAATTCAAGATCAGCAAAACCCAAGCTGCAGATATATTAAAAAATAAAGAAAAATTAGAATTACAATGGAGCTTTGGCGGAAATTTAAGTACCAAACGGTAATTTCTTGGTTCTACTGGTTTACAAATAGACAAGCGCTATCTAAATTGGTTTGCACAAGCCAGAATTAAAAGAATTCCAATATTAGGACCAGTTGGAAATAATTTTAATGCCTGAGATGGTTGGCTTCAGAAATGGAAAAACAGAAGCCACATCAATTACAAATGTGTTTCAGGTAAGGAATTAAGTTTTCACGATTTCGAATACAGTCGGCCCTTGTATAACGCGGTTTATTCGTTCCTGAAAAACGGCGCGTTATCCAAAAACCGCATAAAATGAGGTTCAGAATCCATACAAACTAACCTAATTTTACCCAAATCGAAAAAAAAAAAAAGAAGTAAAATGACTAAAAATATTATTTAGTTGCAATTTTTATATGTGTATACGTACTACATTATTATTGTTCACATGTAAATCTAAATAAACTTATCTTCTAAAAATTAACATACGAAAAGAACATTTGAGCTAATTTTTTTTTTATTAAAAAAGTCGGTAAGCTTGGGCTGTATCTTCTTATTTAAGAGATTTTTTTCAAGCTCCCGATATGACATTAAAATTTGATCAAAACTATTTTTAAACTTAAGACTTCTATCTTTAGAAGGGTTCTGTTAACAATCATCCCTTCCAACTTTTTTGCTAGGGTTCACATTGTTGCAATTTTTCAAAAGAAAATTCCTTTGGGATTGATGATTCTGTTTCTACAGATGAATCTGAATCAGCATCGTCATTCTCAAGAATATGAATCAACTTTTCTTCGGTCAGCTCTTCATCATCCAAAAATTCTTTTATGTTCTGTATGTGCTTGTCATTGAATCCTTCTCCAGCTATAGTTTTTGCTGTGCGAATAACTTCATTGTAAATGTTTTCCTGATCGCTAAATTGATGAACAACTTCTGGCCACATTTTATTCCAATTACGTCTACACAATCTTTAATCAAAATAGTTTGCACGCTTCCAATGTGCAAGTAGAAACGTTTTCAGTTTTATTTAATAACCAACGTTTCATATAACACCGCTTGAATGTTACTATAAATGCTTGATCGAGCGGTTGTAGCAAGGATGTTTTGTTTGGCGGCAAGAAAATCACTTTTACATTTGCATGGCTTAAGTCGGAAGGGTGACCTGGTGAATTATCTAACAGCAATAAAATTTTAAAGTCTAAATTCCTTTGTTTCACATAGCGCTCTACTTCGTGTACCAAGAATTAGTAATTACCCTTACCTTACTCCACGCTGAGAACCGTATGCCCTAATAGGCTTTATTACTTAGTTACTTGTTTGCTTAGAGTGAAGGATAAATAAGCCGTCTTTCGAGATGAATGCCGAGACTTACGACTTTATTGGTTTGTGGGTTCGCAATGTTGTTGCTCCTTTCGCCGTGAATATAATTTTTTTTCTTCATTGCATTTTATCCGCTGGTATTGGGCATCGAGATCTGTTTAAGATTGCATTAACGTTTGCAAACGTTATGCAATCTTATCTTATCTGATGTGTAAGGCAATGTATTACAAATTTCCCCCGAGATACGACTTAAGACCTTTTTGTGTGTATTTTGTGGGAGCAGCGCATTCGTTTCACCTTAAGCCCATCCAACCATACAATTTATAAATATAATTTTTTAGTGTACCTGTGTCCTTTTTTTTTTTTTTTAATTTTGCATGTACTCTAATAGTTCCACACTAGGAAGAGATTGGACCATGGTCTATAACTCTATGCACTTTGGGAGTTAGTAATTTGTTTTAATATTTTTCCTTGAGCAGTTTTATGGTTTTCATTGTATATTCTCCAAACTTTTTAGGGTTTCTTTTGGTGTCCCTTCAAGGCCTTTCATAACATAATTATTTTAAATTTTTTTATTTAGTAGACATGAATTTTTAGCAGGCTTAGAAGTTTACTTAAATGATAAACATGCATGTGCATTCATTTGGGAATGGCCAACAACGATTCTTGTTGCAAATGGCCCAAGCAGCTCACAACTTCCGCTAGGGCACGTATCTCTTGGATAGCCTCTCAACAGCCGTTCATAGGTGAGCTAACTGTGAGAAGGAGACAATTACCCCATGTTTAAGGGTTGGTTCGCTGGCCTGCGACCCGCCACCGTAAAAAATAAACTTCAAATGAATGGAATCCTATGATGACGACTCCCGTAAACGATATAAGGACCACGATTTACGGATTTGCACCTGGAATGTCCACACCCTTAATTGGGATGTGCAAATACCCAAAACCTGTGAAGAATTCTTGGTACGACAAGGAGTGTCGCAATGCTACTGCAGAGAAGAACGCTTCCTACGCGAGCTGTTAGAGAGCGATATCGAGAGAAACGGAGAGAGGAGAAACGCCTTTTCAGACGCAAGAAAAATGAGCAAGAAAGACGGGAGTTTGAGGATGTTGAGATGTTACGTAACAGAAATGAAGCTCGAAAATTCTATCAAAAGGTCAAGCGTCTGACTGAAGGTTTTAAGCCCGGAGTAACTTTCTGTAAGGATGACAATGGAAATCTGGTAACGGATGAACAGGAATCACTGAGATTATGGAGGAGTCATTTCTCCAACCTACTGGAGGCGATGAAGCGCACAATTCCGCCGAAAGAGAAATGACACCGGAACCACCAGTTAATGATGGCACTATTATAGAGACGGTGGACTATATAAGAGGTCAATTCAGTTATTAAAAAGCTGAAAAATAACAAAGCAGCAGGTATCCCGGCAAAGATCTTTCGTGTTTGCATGATCTCACATACAAAGCGTTGTCAGGGTGGGGAAAAACCTCTCCGACCCCTTCGATACCAAGAGAGGTTTCAGGCTGGGCGATGCTCTGTCGTGCTCGATCTTCCAAAAAGAACGGCTAGTCAGCAAGGCGTTCTCAGAGATTGAAAAACAGTCTCGGCTCATGGGTCTAGCGGTGAACGAGGACAAGACGAAGTACTTGGTGTCTTCTCGCACTACGTCAATGCGTCTTGGACGGTCAGTCACGATGGGGAATTTGAACTTCAATGTTGTAGAAAAATTCGTATATCTTGGATCCGAGATGACCAGCGACAATAACTGAAGATCAGGCAAAGAATTACGCTTGCAAACAGATGATTTTATGGACTCAGCAAAGCAAATGAGAAGTGAAGCCCTCTCTCGAAAGACGAAAAGAAAAATCTATAATACGCTGATACACTCGGTCCTATTGTATGGATGAAACTGAGTTGGTTTGGAAGTCTTTGAGAGGAAGATTCTTCGCATGATTTTCGGTCCTATTAGAGTCGGCGACGAGTTTAGGTCCCGTATAAACCGCGATCTGTACGAGCTATTCGATGAGATTGACATAGTCCAGCGCATAAAATTCCAGCGGCTGCACTGGGCTGGACACCGCATTCGAATGGATGAAAGAGCTTCAGCATGCATGGTTTACATGGGGGCCCAAACTTGATTGTTGTACGGCCGGGTACGCGTTGAAATGACCAGGTATGGAGAGATCTCTCCGTAGTTGGCATTCAAAACAAATGGCGCCAGCGCGCAGAAGATTTCGGAAGCTAGCGGGCCTTTCTAAATGTGGCCATGACCTTAAGACGGTTAAAGGCCATTTACGTAATCTGATAATCCATCTGCAAATCAAATTTTTCATATTCTGATGGTGCCAGGTCCACCATATGCGCATATATGCGCATTTTTCTTATCCATATTCTATTTGTTTTTTGTACACAGCCACCCGCACAAAGAAACGAATGTATAGACTTACAATACGTAATGTTCCTGGTCTGTGCATGTGGGTGTGGCACCTCCCATTTTTCAACTAGATCATAGTTCCTGGCTTTATTTAAGTTTCAATAAATACAAAAATTACTTTCAAAGTTTTCTTCTTACCACTGTTACTCCATTCAAAATTTATTTCTTCGTTTCGGAGAGTTGTTAAATAAAAAAATATGTAAATTGACTGGCAAACATTTAGAAAAACGTGTATTTGGGTGAAGTGCAAATGAGCACACGAAGACCGCAAGAGAATCTTCGCCTTTTTATTTATTCTTTCAAACTAACAAAAGTTGCCTCACTCGAAATGACATATCACACAAACTTAAAGTGCGACAGCTGTCAAATTTATACACATATGTTTTGAAGGTAGTAGCGCCATCTATATGTCAGCCTTCGAATTTTTCAGCCCACCTAGTTGATCCACCATTCAAAATTTTAATTATTTTTTGTAATAAAATTGTTTCTTAGCAAATCCTTAAAGTGGTATGGGCTGCCTTTATTTTGAAACATTTACTTCATTAAATTTTCATATATTTATTTCAACAATACATAAATATAAAGTATTACTAATAAGAGCAGGTTCTTACAAAGTGCATGAAATGTAAATACTGAGAAAGATGCACTTGAAAAAAAATAAAAGGAAAATACTCGTACACATTGCCACCGATTTAAGGCGTAAGTCCAGTGATGTATAAATTATGGAGGGAGCTTGACTTAATGACCATACAAGATAGAGTAGCAAGAATAAAATAACGAAAAATGTCTGCTTGAAGGAGGTGTGTGAACATATTACGCTCTTTACGAGCACCAGTGGTACGGAGTGGTACTTTTATTGACAAAGGGTGATAAGGATAGAGTGAGTACATATGAACGAAAGAGAAAGGGCGAGCAACAAGGCATAATGGCAATCGGAATAAAATCCAAGCTATTGAATTCAATAAAAGTTAACGGCTTCTGTCGCCGTCGACGGCTCGGACGAAGACGATTGATGAGCAATAAAAATCGCAATTGAGGCAACCGCCTGCTGATTCCAGTTGGCGGCATTCCGTCGTTTATCGTAGAACTGAACTGACCCGTCTAAAGGAGTGAATGAATAGGACAAAAGTAGCTAGAGAAAGAGAGAGGGTGAGCAGGTTGGAAAGTGCAAAGTTATACGGACTACTGCTTGTCCGGAAGTGCGTCATCATAAAAGCTTTCAGAGTGCGTTTGTCAATTGAAGACACACAAACACACGCACACACACTTATGCATACGAGGGCGATTTGAATAGTTAGTCGGTATATTTAGTGTTTGTATGGACAGATAGACGAACAAAGGAACACGGTTAGATCGACTTGAACTATTTGTACTTTATGAGGTCTCCGATGTCACGTTTTAGGCTTTGCAAACATTATTGCTGCATTGTAATACTATTTACTGTATAATGCACTGACCATGTACACCGAAATTAATATTAAGATTCATCTAAAGAATAAGGAAACTCAAAAAAAAAATTACACATTTTAGCGTTGATAAAGTAGATGTCAGATGCTTTATCTCTAGCCATAAGCGGCGTTCCATTAGAGGAAGACATTACGCCTTCTCAGTCTGTGGATCGGTCGCCTGTTTGGTAGAGCGCGAGCAAGTCTGTTGCAGTGTGCGGTCAGCCTTGTGTTGTACCAACTGGTATGACGGCCAATTTGCTTCTCTATCGTTTCCACGCGAAGGTCCCTATGGAGTGTGCTGTTTCGGACGAACCATGGGCAATCACTGATCATCTTGGAACAAATGCCCCATAGCTGGACCCCATACCTCCAAATGGGGCCAACAACAGATTTGTAAACCGCTCTCTCTACTTCACCTGGAAATGGCGTTCATTAAGATATGATTGGAGCATAAGGTAGAAGGGTGCCGGGAGAAGCGCCTTGATTTTTGCCAAGAGTCCGGCATGCCACACTCTATCGAACGCTTTCTGCACATCAACAAATACCGCATTGCAATATTCCTTGTCGTCGAAAGCCTGCAGCACGTGGTTCACTACCCTGTGGATTTGCTCAATTGTGCCATGACCAGTTCTAAATACGAATTGGTGGTCAGGCATAGCTGTTTGATAGCCTACCAGCTCAGTAACTCGTGACGCAAAAAGTCGTTCCCATACCTTCGATAAAGAAGGTAGATGACTTATTGGTCGATACGAGTTCGGATGATCCTCAGGCTTGCCTGGTTTGTGGATCATCGTTATTCTGACTATCTTCCACTTGGAAGGAAAATGCTGCATCCTCAGCATAGCGTTAAAGATTAACGTTATGTAGAGGAGCGCCCTCATTGGCAGGGCTTTTAAAGTTGTGTGGCAAATGTTGTCGTGTCCTGGGGCTTTGTTTGCAGGAAGCTTCTTTATAGCGTCCGCTATTTCCTCCGGTCGAACAGGTTTGATTGGCAGGTTCATTTGCAGGGGAGTTTCAAGGGCCTGTAGCACATTATTTACGACATTGCCATCTGCTAGAGAGAATGGTGTAAACCTTTCTTCTAAGTGTGTGGCAAATATGTTGGCCTGCTCCAATTCAGTCCTTGCAATTACACCGTTAGAGTCCTTAACTGGGACTTGCCGTAAAGCCACAACGAATAATTGGCGTCAGCTGTGTAAGGCTTCCTGCACATCGACAAATATCTCATTGTCGTCGAACGCCTTCAAGACATGGTTCACAACTCTATGGACTTGCTGTATTGTGCCATCACCAAATCTAAAGTCGAATTGGTGGACAGGCAGGGCTGTTTGCTACTTCCACAGGTCGAAGAGCTTTAATTCGGAGGTCCATTTGGAAAGATGTTAACCTGAAAGGTGTCTGCTGAGGTTCAGGTTAGGGCTTGGGAGGGAGGGCTACTGTGTGCACGTTTCGGGTAAAAATATCGACAGCGTAGTCAATATCGCCTTTTGAGACCACATCAGTGTTCAGATTGATTGTAGCTTCCAGGTGTCTTTGGAACTTAGCGATGTCCGAGTGCCTTGGCAGGAACCTCGAAACCATATTCGCCAGATTTAAAAGCCCGTAACTTTTTTGAGTTCAAACCTGAAGAAATTTCCTTTGAGCTAATTTGGAAGAAATAACCATATTTGAAAATAACAAAAAAAACAAGTAAGAAAATACAGTCAGGCGTAACCGACTGTAAGAGGCCCTGTACCAGTTCATGTCGCCTAACAAACACATTAAATGTTTCCCGAGCTTATGACCAAACACATGACCACTTCTCACTGCGCGAATATGAATGAAAAGAAAAGGGGGGTCGTTCAAATTCAATTGCTTATAAAATCGTCATTTATTATCCGATTTTGATGAACTTTTCGGATTTTTGCTAAGAAGGACGATATCTCTATACTGGCATACTTACTTTTTTTTGTGCCGAAGAAATTTTTACCCTTGGGGGTGATTTTATGGGGAAGGGGGGGGAGGGGCAAGTTTTTAAAATAAACTTGTAAAATTCCGGAGCAGTCCTAGTCGAATGCAAAAAACACGAAGTCTCTATCTATTACCGTTTCCGAGATCCTTTCGTTCATACAGACGGACGGACGGACGGACAGACGGACATGGCTATATCATATGGCTATATGAATGAAAGGTTCATTTCCCGAAAAAAAAAAACTTATACAAAATGTCAATGGCTGAAGAAACCACCCTCGTACATTACGATTTTGTGTGGCCTAGCTACTTACAGCTGGTTCATTGCACGGGCTTGTTTGGCTTGAAATGCTCTACAACTGTTATTAAAAATAGTTTAAGTGCTTTGAGTTCTGTGGAAAGTATAAACATGGCCCATTATAACATTGATTACCCCCTTCACGCAACCTGCTTCTCTTTCGAGTGCACTGATCATTTCAGAGGAATCCACACTTAATTAAGTATAATTTTCAGGCAACCTATTTCTTGTATTTTTATTTTAGCTCGAATGCCTTCTGAAAATTTTTATCGTAGGCCTGCAAGATTGTTCGCGCCTTAATAATGCGATTAGTGTGACCAAATTTTTTTCTTTTCATATGAAAGATTTGTTGTTTTTCATTAGAAAGATTTTATCGATTACAATTGATGCATGCTTTGCACCACTCCTCGTACTTTAAACAAAGTCCTTACTCTTTCCGCATTCCGCTTTCTTCGAAAAACGGCTGGAAACCGTTGTCTTCACCCGAATTTTATTCGCACAAAGCAATCTGTGGGCAAGGCTATGTACGGGAGTGCAGCTTAATAAGCTGATGACCCTATAATAATGCCTCTTTCAATTAATAAATGTTCCCCAATAAAGTCAAAAGGCAACTATTACGAAACTATTCCATTAAAGATAAAATTTGTATATGGTACAGGAAAGATATGTAGAAGTCCAAGGCTTTTGCAACACATTTGCAGTCAGGACTCATTCAGACCTATAAGTTTGTTAATAATATTTTCTGGAAAATTTGAAAGATTGTTGGAAATAAGTGAAGCATTATTTTGCTTGTAAGAAAAAGCTTGGATTCCCTAAACAAATACACAGGGTTGTCGAAAAAATTTAAGATTTCAAAAAAAAAAGGCATGTCTTGACGTCCAACAGGCATGCGGCAGAGTTTGGCACAAGGTTATTCTGATTAAAATAAAAAATCTTGTCGCAGCTCCTTAATACGCAATCTTAAAATCCTTTATGCAGAGCAACAAAATTTTTTGGTTGAAGTTTTAGGCCATCAAACTTCTATTCATCCGATTATGGCGACTTTACCTCAAGGCAGTGTGCTTCCACCTGTGTTATGCACTTTGTACAGACCAACAAGACCAAATCCTGATAGAACGGTAGCCACTTAAGTAGACAACACTGCGATCATGGTCATCGTCAGATGTTTAAGTAAATTAAAAATAAGTGAAACTGGTTTTATTAATTTTTTTAGCATTATATTATTTGTTCCTCCGTCAGGTTTTTTAAGAAAAGTTTTAAATTACTCTCGACAGGATGCCGTATTTTCACGATAATTAACCTTTCTTCCTTTGCTAAAGAAGGCGCTTAGCCAAGCGGTTGGAGTGGTTTCTCAGGCGCTCCATTCAATCCAAGGCCTAATAATTAACTACATGCTCAATTTTGTGATTTTAGATCATTTTCTTTGTACCTGGAGTACTCTTATTTTGTTAAGAAGACATTTCCTAGCGTTGTCAAACAATTGTAATCTATATCACCAGGCTGGCACGATAATGGTCTTAGAAATATTTACCTTGATTTTTAAGAATATTTTGTGAGGAGCCAGCTTTATTTGGCAATCCTGGTTGTGTCAGTTTTTTAATTATTATGCTTCAGCAATAGCTTTTTGACCCTATTAGATACTCTACGATATACTCTCTTTAAAGGTATTGGTCCTTGAGAGGGAGCCGGGAGCAGCACTCAGGGCTGCGTGGTATACTTTGTTAAGAAAAAGCTTGGGGGTATCTTCAATATCCGCAACCAGCAGAGTCTTAATATTCAAATGTAGTGATTCTTCCAATTCGGTAGCAATCGTCTCGTTGGAGCCCTTATCTGTGGTCTTCCAATAAGGAGAGGTGGTCAGAGAATAATTGATACTCAACCCTGTTACTTAGTTAGTCAGATATGAGCCTATTATAGAAGAAAAATGGATTGCGCTCATCGTGTGTTACTGCGTTAAAGGGATGAACGTGCTATGCCCAGTAGCCAAAATTTTTGCTAAAGTATTTACCAGGGCTTCTTTGTAGTTTTTTGCATCTCACAAATTGCCAGAAGTTTCCCCTGTTTTGCATTAAAATTTCTGTCAATTAAGACCTTGCGCCCAAGCCTACTTAAATAACCTCAAAGTCGACTCCAGAAGGTACAATGCGGAAATAATCAGTTTAGCCATGTTGGTGCGAACTTAGATGGTAGCCACTTGAATTTTATTTATCCTGAGAGGTTCGAGCTGGAAATGGAATATCTGCTGATTGACTAACACCGCACCTCCCCCTTTTGATCGGTTGCAATGGTGGTCCGCCATATGGATTTTATAGGTAGGTTTCGATAAACAGCAAAACCTGCAAAAGTTGGAGGTCCAAGATCATCATTTTCGCTCAGCTTTCCAGTTTTCTTCATTCATTCTACATTCGTAAATTTGCACATTTAAGAGAAGATGATTTATTTTTTACTATTTACACTACGTTATTTCCATTCATGTGTTATTTTGAGCCGACACTTTTTCTATCTACTCTCGTACAGAAATGTACAAAACACAATTCCCTGCATTATGTCGGCAAGTTAAAACCGATTTCACATTGTAGCAGCCAGCTTACTTCATAGCACTCACTTTTCCGCTACAAAAGATTCATTTTGTTGTTGGCTATTGTGGCATAATTTATCATTTAACTACTTAATAGTTCCGTAACAATGAAAATGTGCGTAGTAAAGCTCAATAAATCCATAGACATACTCGTCGCATATAGAAAAACATGAGATATGGAACGTTGACATTGAGCTATCCATGAGTTGCAACTAATGGAAGAAAATGCTGACACGGCAGCGCAACTGTTTTCATCTTAGGACAAACTTTGATCATCTCTACACTTTGCACTAAAGGGCACGATATAAAGCCTCGTTAAAAAAAAAAGAAAAATGAAAAAAAAAAAGAAGAAAAACTACCAACTCATGCACTACTCGTTCGTACTCTGGCCAAGGCTATTTTCCTCAGCGTCATTTGTTTGTTTGCGTAGCTTTTGTAGTCTCGTTTTTTGACTAATGGCCGGATGTGTGCGATTGCAGCAGAAAAAGCGCTGAAAACGTGCACGGCATCGATGGGGCCAGAACAAGTCAGGTTCAGATCAGGTCAGGACATGCAGAGTTGCCACTGCCATCTGCAGACACTAATGTCGATAATATTTATGATTTTGCAATGTCAAGCTGACTTCAATGTTATACACGACTCGTTGCAGACAAAGCGAATGAACAGACAAGGCTACAATCGATATTTCACACTTTGAGTCTTTGGCCAGAGTTGACAGCAGTGCCGTGTTTGAGTGAAATTCCACACTGATGGAACGTTGTTATGTACGCCTCTTTCCTTACTATAATTTTTTCATTTTTTTTTTTGACAATGTTGTGAGATAGTACTGCAGATACAATAATGTACTATAATCTGTGTACATCCGACACGACAAGTCAATTCAGTTGGCCGCACATGCACACACATCAGCTTTGATTACATTGTTATACATTGTTCCACCTGTCGTCTTTCTTAACGCATAAAAAATATTAAATTTTATAAAATCTGACACAAAATAATTCTGGCGTCGATCTAAATTTATGTGCTACATTTCCGTCGCGCCTTGTTTATTTATTATTTCGCTTTCATTTTGTGCGGCCATTTTCTTTTTCACTTTCATTGCAATCATTGCGACTTGGTTCCGGTCTGCCTTTTGAGGTTAGTTCGCACGTGTGACACATACAAAATGTTTTGTTGTCGCCTTGATTTAGTAAGTATTTATTATTTGTAGTCGAGGCAGGCAGTCGAGGCAGGCAGGCAGGAGTCCTGCGACACCGTGTTCCGAACAACAATTCTTGTGTTTAAGCAGGTTTTCTGTGTTCTAAGCTTGGGAGAGATATTTATTTATGAACTTTGAGTTTGATTTAGTGCTCTCTAACATTGAACAAGTCGTAGGTCTGAGTTTATGTAGTCAGTTTTATGGCTATATATGCGTAAGATAATGCTTATGAGGATTGCATGGCATATACATTATCAGAATATCTTTCGTTAGCACTGTACAAATTATTTCAGATTATTAAAGGCAGCATCTCTGTATAAATAATATTCGTTAAGTTGTCAGTTTGCGAGAATAAAGCGTTTTGAATTAAAATTCATCGAAAAATTGTTGCAATTCAGACACACCATATCTGTAGACCAATGTATACAATACTTTGGTACTCTTGGAGGCAAATACACACAATGAGGACTTCGCTTAACGAACACAAAGTTCAAAAATTTGTTTAAGGCGATTCAAAAATGAAAAGTATGCATTTAAGCACGGGAGATCCAACATACTGACCATCAGACTTAAATAAACTACCGGACCTCATACGAAACTTTAATAAAAATGATTTTCAGTTAAAGTCAAGATTCGAATTGTCTTCTGACCACTCACCAATAGAGATAAAATATTTGTTAACAGCACAACACGTACCTGCTCCATCTCACATGACTAACCGCAAGACTGACTGGGATGCTTTTCGCGAGTTGTTCAGTAAATAAATATTTTTTAATTTCCTTTCCGAATTCCCCAAACTAAACAAAGTCTTAAATAATACCGAGATATTTTTCGTTTCTCTCCCAGGTGATTCTGTTATAATTAAATGTAAGATCTGCTTATAATAGAAATTCTTGTTTACGTTTCCTGATGAAGAAAATAGCTTGAGTTTTTGAAGTGTTGACGAGTATGTTTCACTTGCTAAAAAATTGGTGAGTAGTGACTAAAGCGCTGTTATTTTCAATGAATGAGGTGAGCTCTTCTTTGATGGTGATTTCTAAAATCCTACTCAATGATGATAGCAGACTTATTGGTCGGTAAGAAAGCAGATCGTTGGCTAGTTTATTGGCATTTTTGATTAGAATTATTTTAGATTCTTTCCAACATTGTGGGAAATATCCAATTCTAAAACACGCATTTATTATGACCGTTAAATAATGAATACCAGCTCCAGGTAGATGTTGCAAAACGGCGTAGAGGTTTTATTTAACGACTAAAGAAGTTTGTTCCAGGACTTGTTTCTGAATTCTTTGACTTTAAAACTGATTAATTTGTTTAATATGTATTTTAAATTCTATAAGGTGTCCGTCATTCCTGTATCTTTGCCACGATCGCCTGAAGAAATTCCTTTTGCTTAAAAGAAGCTGAATAGACTGAGGAAGTGGTGTCTGAAATACAACAGGGTACTTTTTTGGAACCGAAATTTTAATGGCTGAAGAAATAGCATTAACAAAGGTATTTAGCATTGAGTCAATACCATTTATATCTACAGTTGATATATTACAGATTCGTAGGTTTTCATTAACGTGGCGCTTAAATCGATTCCAGTTTCCAAATTTGTAGTCAGGACAACAATATTCTGAGTAGCAAGGTGTTTGGTCAGGGATAATTTCAACAGGTAGGTGATCAGAGTTCAAGTTTGTGGTAACCATTGTATTTGAAAAATTCAATTGTTTGAACTCGGCGACGATATTAACTTGCACTGTGACATGTCCTATGGATCGATAAGGCCATATATACCTCAGTTGCTGCGCTAATCAATTATCGCTTCAATACATGGTTTGTATCATCCAATTGGAAGGGCCACACTACAGCAAATACGACAAAGATACGTGTGGCCATCAATGAGAAAAAATGCTCGAAACTGTTTACCCTGCCAACGAGCTAATATTAACTGTTACAACAATATGATAGATAGATATGCCGGACAATCGCTTTGCCCATATTCACTTGGTCATTGTAGTTATGCCGCTCGGCAATCGATGTCGATACTGCCTGAGTAGGATCGACAGGTTTTCACGTTGGGCAGAGGCAGTGCCTCTCAAGGAAATGAGCTCTTTCACCATATCAAATGTTTTTTGGTCACAAGGTTTTGGTTGCCGCAAGACAATAACAACCGACCAAAGCTCTCAGTTTGAGTCTGCTTTTTTTAAGTCATTAGCCAACATGATGAGCAGTAAGCACATCCACGGCATATCATCCGTAATCACTCGTTTAAAGCCGCTTTAATGTGCAGTTCAAACGCTCCGTGAATAGACTTGCTACCGACGGTGTTCGCGCCATTTATTTTTATTGTAAAAGATTATGAATTTAATTAATATGAATTGTAAGTTTAGTTGAAATAAGCTTTGAAAATTGTAACGTATTTATAAGTCTATATGGATTTACCTGCAGCTTAAAATAACTGCATTTGATAAGCTGTAATATTGTTAATGCAGCAGAGAACGCACTTTGCGTCTCTCATTATCTATCTTTAATCTCTTATAATATAACATTGTAGTAGCATGTAAGTGAAATTGACAAAAAGAAGGAATTGATAAATTAGTAGAAAACTGTAAGGCCAGCAGTGCAGTTGATTCATTCGTTGAGCTGCGAATAAAGCTAGAAATTCGTACATCGATCGGTGCTGTTGAGGAACCGCAGTTAGGCTATTCCAGACGGTCTTACTTGGAATCAGGATTTGTTTTATGGAGTACTTGGGCACATCTGCAGCTGAGTTTCTATACGGCAGTCATATTCAGTTGCCAAATAAATTTTATGACATTTTATAAAAGCTCAGTAATTCACAGGGCTTTGCTTTTAAATTTCGCAAGCACTTGCTGCTGGAGCTGGGCACCGTACCAGTTCCAGCAAGAAATCACAAAATAAAACAAGTAAGAAAATCACAGTCGGGCGTAACCGACTGTAAGAGGCCCTGTACCAGTGCAGGTCGCCTAACAAACACATTAAATGTTCCCCTAGCTTATGACCAAACACATGACCACTTCTCACTGCACGACTAAGTGCCTTTTAAAACATTTTTTTATGTATGAAACGAAAAGGGGGGTCGCTCAAATTCAAATGCTTATAAAATCGTCATTTATTATCCGATTTTGATGAACTTTTTGGATTTTGGCTAAGAAGGACGATATCTCTATACTGGCATACTTACTTTTTTTTGTGCCGAAGAAATTTTTAGCCTTGGGGGTGATTTTATGGGAAAGGGGGGGGGGGGGGAGGGGCAACTTTTTAAAATAAACTTGTGAAATTCCGGAGCAGTCCTAGTCGAATGCAAAAAACACGAAGTCTCTATCTATTACCGTTTCAGAGATCCTTTCGTTCATACGGACGGCCAGACGGACAGACGGACATGTCTATATCGACTCCTCTATCGCTCCTGACCATAATGGGGGTAACTTTGGGGGGTCTCCGATTATTATTTCTACCTGTTACATACATTTGCACAAAACCAATAGGCTCTTGTACCTTCGGTACAGGGCCTAAACATGTTCATCCATAAGCACTATACTGGAACGTATTAATTTGTGCAACGAACAACAAACTACAATTATATCATTAGGCTAAATTAGGCAACCTGATTTCTTGATCAGAGATGAAAAAGAAAACATTCAATCCGCCATCTACCAACCGTTAAGGACATACGAACGGTCGCGAAACATCAGTTTCGCTCCCGAATAGATCACTTGAAAGGGGGAAAGATATGGAAGCAATTATTGCAATCAATTATATTGCACATCCGTCCTCGAATGTGATCGTAGGAGCATCTTCGTTAACGGACCGATTTGATTCAAGAAAAAACATCGATAATTGGTATTAGATGAGATAGATAGAGAGAGAAAGACGCGCAAGCCGACAACACGTGCTAACGAGTGACATAGTAACTTCAACAAATATTATATATCAAATAATTTATAGATTAATAAAGCTAAAACTTGAACTACTAAATACAGATTTGTTATTTCGGTTTATTAAACGATCTTCTATTTTATGTGTAATTGTTTTTCCACAAAAACAATCTGATTCCTCATATGTTTACTATGCTACACAAATGTTATCACGATCCCGATACCTCGGGGACGACGGGCTCGTTGGAAATATAAGTCAGAAAACACACGAACTTATCACTACATAAGATGAAAGGGAATCTCCAAGTGGATTCTAGACATCAATCGGTAAAATGCAAATAGGTGGCCTAGTTTCGCTCTTATACTTTAATTGTTTGTTTTTACTTCTTATCAATCAAGATGTCTGGGGACCTTCGGGCACCCGTGCCCGCGTATCCTTAAGGTTAATATAGAACTGTAAGTTGATATTTCAGTTGTATACATCGTGTAGAGCATAGATCTTAGGATACTGCTTTGTGAAACGCCTGCATGAATATCGCGTACTGAAGAACGAAAGCTTGGTCAGTCAGATACGATTGCGGCATTAAAAACTGAGCTGTTATTGGCATTAGCTGGATATATCTACATCTAAGAGTTCAGCGGAGCAGTAATGCTTGCACTCCAACGCCTCAAATGCATGCAAAACTACACGATAATGGTGCTCTGGGTTATCATCGCAAGCCCTAACGCTAAATTGGTGGGCTATTATAACTCTCTGGATGCCTATTACTTCGACCATTCTACTAAGAAAGGTGCTTTCCAATATTTTTGATAAGCACGAAAGTAAACTAATTGGACAGCTCGGCATGAAGTACTGCGGCTGTTCTGCCATTAATTGCATCATAGCCAGGAATTTTTTTCAATTCTTGATTTTATCTTAGGAAACGATCCTAAATTGGGTGTTGTCGAATGATTAAATGATGTGAAATGTCTCCCAAGCTAGTCAGCAAAAGAATCCGATTTTTCCTTATTTGTCATGCACAAGACGTTTAAAGCACATCATGAAGCTGGTTGACTTAATTAGTTTTCACCTTGTCTAGTTTTTCTTTGAATTTGAGTTTGAGAGTACGTTATCAAGTCTACAATATTTGCTTTTAAAAGGGGCTGAGGTATGGTGTCATCAAAATTTTCAGGTGAGCGATTCTCCATTTCCAAAAAAAAACCAAGGTCTCGCTTCTCAATCGACCGCACTGTGTCTTCATCGCCTTCAAATAGGTTAATTTTTATTGCTTATCTCAAAATCTCCAAGCTTACACCTTTCATCCGTCTTATTCCTTATATATATTCATATATTTAGTGAATAGTGAATATTTAGGAATAGTGAACATACGAGACAAATAACACCCTGTACGTCGGACCCAAAAGATTTTATAAATTTTATATCTGTGTATATTTGAGTCTACTTCTAAGGTCTGTGATCTCCAGCTATTATATCATCTAAGATATGTTCCTAGTTGTTTATAAACAAAACCATTTTCATGCTCATTAGCAATAAAAGCAGGTACATAAATCTAAATACATCTTATGGGTTCTTCCACGCCCTCTGCACGTTACATACATTTGCACAAACTTTTTACCAAAACTTACATAAAATTATGTTTCTTGCTGAGATGTATCGTCAATTTAACTAATTCGAAACACATACTTTGCCATGTTTAGTAGCTGTGCATAAGTCGTTCAAGAGCGCTGTGAGATTTGTTGAATTCTAGTTTGTGACACTAAATCACTGCCGCTACTAATACAATGAACTGCAGATACATTTCAACACATTAAATACAGCTTCCAACCGAAAAGAAACCAAACGTAGATGCTCTTCGCACATATGTATTGTCAAAATATTCTCCAAGGACGAAATAAAAAGTGGCAGAAAAAAAAATAACAACCAAAGCAAAACAACTTCGACTGAGGGGAGAACTGTTGCAGGATATTCAAGCCACTTGTTGTTGCTGTTTGTAGATTTTTCTACATGGCTATATATGTCTGTATACATTTGTTTGATTGCTGAGATTTACGACATAGCAATTTATGGAATGACGAAATGATTTCCTGTGTTTTTACGATATGGCAACATTTTGCACGCCTCAGTCAAAGCAGTCAAAAGCAGTCAAAGCTAAAAAGGCGCCGGAATACGCCGGCAATCACGCCTTCGCAATATCATTTCAATCAATTTCAAGTCAAGGAATACGCTGCGCACAATTTGGAGGCCATTGGTGAAGAGGGCTTTAGCTGCTGCTGTGTACAAAATGGCGCTGGATCGAAATTAAAACGTTAGCTTGTGTGCGTATGTGTGTGTTAGTAGAAGGATAATGATATACACGCCACGTACAACACATACAGCAGGCGAAATTCATTTGGCATACTCGTAGATGTAAAGATACAAAATGCAAAAGGGGGCCGGACCAGCAGAACGTGCGGCATGAGGCATAATTGCGACGCTTCGAAGCGAACGATTGAGTGCACAGTGACTACAACTAAATGCCGGAAGTTCAATCGAATTTCAACGGAAATTGCCGACATTACATGAGGTGTGAAATGATTTTATTACATAATTACGTGCCTCAGCATCGGTGGTAGCGTCAGCGGTGCTACGACTATTTCAAGTTGCTGACGAGCGCGGTGGTCCTCTAACTAAACATGCACTTCAGCATTTAATTATTGTAACCGACGCCAGGCCGCGTCCCACACCACTCAGCATCTAATCAACGAATATGTAGCGTACCAGAAAACACTTTACCCTGCCGAGCTACAGTTTTTCACAATCAAGTTGATTTGGTTGACTTTCTGGCAAGTGTTCAATTGCAGCGCATTGCCTCTGCCAAAACCACTCAATAAAACCGTCGCATGCAATCATTTCTGCTGAATGCTGTTGCTGTGCTGCGCCATCGACAGTTAAATTATTTTATGGAACAAATATGAAATTGCTTTACAATTAGTGCAAGTGTTTAGGTTAGATACTAGATAATACGAATGAGTACCTACACACTTCATTTAATGAACAACTAAATGAATGCATTGTTCTTGGCTTAATTAAGCAATCAAAATGCGATTATTTCTCTTAAATCCCCTATGGAATCTTTATAATATAACATACAATTTTCCATTTTCTATTTTTGGTTATCTAGGTTCTTCGCTCAATGCAGTACAACAACGATACATGTCGGGATCCATATATGTCCTACTTGATGATTTGGTGCTTAATGACATATCCCTCTGACGTCCAGAATTTCATATTATTTAACTATGAAGTTTCGATCAAATTTTGCATACAAGTATTGACTAGGCATGATATTTTGAACTAGGACTAAACACAGAGCAAAGTGTTTAATCCTAGTGAAACCTTTGTATATTACATGGATCGTCATGTTCGTATATGTGCATATAAAATTATTGTGTCGTCTGCGAATGTAGCTAGCATGGCTGATCCATCACTAGGGGCTGGAATGTCTGATGTGTAGAGGCTGTAAAGCAAGGATCCCAAGACACTTCCTTGTGGAACTCCAGCTTTAATGGGTCACAGCGATGAATATTCGTCATTATATTTTATTAAGAACAGTCTCTCGTTTAAATAGATTCATATTATATTATATTTTGACACAACCACCCCTGGTGTGTCTTTTGCCAATGCCTTGAAATCAGGGCCAAAGCCAGCTGATGCAAAGTCATATGACCAAACCGTTTCCCACACGGTACCCGTGGGCCCCTCTACACAAAACCCAAAACAACAGAGCATTCCCCCAAATGCTAATACACCACTCAATGGCATCGAATC
>JAWNNP010000195.1:0-48121 GCA_035044805.1 Leucophenga maculata | reverse complement strand
CGCAACGAATGCGCGTGAACATATTAATATAATCTTTGTATAAGATTTAGTATTACGTTTTTTTCATATAATATTCCCTAAACATATAATAATCAAACTATAATCAGCTTCATTATTGTCTGGTTGATTCTGGCAGAAATTTTTATGAGTGGGGATGAATTAAACACATCCCTTATTTCTGTTCGTATTTCAGTTATTTAGATCGAATGGTCCAATGGTAGAACCAATGATTCGAAAACTTATGTACTTCTTATATTTGAGCCAGTTCGTTTTGTATGTAGTGAGTTTATTGGGTTGATCTTTAAGTTGAGGACTCTCCATTAAGCTTAAAAGAATTGGAGAATGATCCGATGAGAGATCTGGAAGAGATTTAGCAGATATAAGATAACTTGAGATTCTTCGTGTTACAGAAAAATGTTTGAGATCTGGATTTTTAATCGAATCTGTAGAGCAATATGTTGGGGTCCAAGCGAGACATAGTTAAGCTTGTTTTTGGTATTTATAATTGCTATGAAAAAGCAACCACCTAGAGTGTCGAAGAATTCAGAGAAATTGTTTGTCAGTGCCTTAAACCTTTGAGGGCAATAGATTGCCAATAGTGTGAGATTACCAAACTTTTGAGGTGGCTTTGAGATAATTAGTTGCAAATGCCTGTAGAGAATGGTCTTTGAAACGACTTCGAATGAGTATGCCAGTTCCGCCATCGGTATTCTAAGATCATATATTTATTTTTAAGTAAGTCATTATTTGTTTTGAATGGCTGCAAGCATCTGATTCAAAGTGTATTGATTCCGCATCAGCTCTTGCATAAATGCCATGATATCATCATGCTTTGTAGTAGACAGAATGCTGTTTACAATATATCTTTAAATAAAGAAATTCCTGGCAGTTGGAACATTGAACCGGGTTATTGGTTGTAGATTCGGTGTATCTCGTTTCTTTTAAGTGTCCTTATTTCGGGTTCCAGCTCTACATTGAACATGGGCTGTGAAATTTTTTGCTTGTGTATTATATTTATGGCTACTTTTGGGAATTTTCTTTCAGTGCACTTAGCACTTCAAACTTAACTGAAATTATTGTTTTTTACATTTTTCTGTATTTGATCCCTTTTCGACTCCACAACTTGTCCCATGGTACAATTATATGTATTATTTCACTATGACTTGTTCTTTACAAATTTCAAAAACCAATAAACGAAAATAATATAATTGACTGTACACAGATCTGGCTTCGGTCCGGCAATAAAAGGCTTCCAACACTGCTTAATATAGTATTTTTGACTGTGAAAAACATTATGGCTTAATATCATTAAAATATAACAACTTTTCTTTAATCTTACTTAGAACTATTGGACCCGCAAAAGGAGACATTAAAGACGTTGTACAGGAATGCATGATGGGTATGGGTGAGTTCGATGTTCCCAGGCCAAAATCGATACTGTTAATTGGACCACTTAATAGTGGAAAGAAACTATTGTCTAATATTATTGCATCGGAATTGGGTAAATATAAAATGCGTCAGACCATTATTTCTTTATTTTAATTGCACTTTTTTTGAATATACTTTAGATGCTGTATTTATGAATGTTAGTCCAGAGAATGTTGTTAAATATAAGGAAAACATGAAATATTTCCTTCATATAATTATAAAAGTTGCTAAAGCATTTCAGCCCACCATTTTATTTGTGAATGAAGCGCGTAGACTTTTTTGGAAAAAAATTCCAGTGGATCAAAAAGATATAGAACCACGACTTCTTGGACCACATATTAAAAAGAAAATTTTAAAGCCTATTGGGAAAAAAAGACAAAATTATATTGCTGGGAACTAGTAATATACCATGGTCTGCCAAAGGCAAGCTGAAGAAAACTTTTCAGAAGGTTTTGCTAATACCGAAATCTGATTACGGAACCAGTTTCTTACTCTGGTTAGAACTTATGACTGAAAATGCAAATGATAGTTTGGAAGATTATTCGTATTCTGCACTCGCAAAAGTTATGCAGCCATATATTTCAGGCGATATAAAGAACAATGTAGCAACAACTCTCGACGTTCGTCGAAGAATGCGTCTAAAGGCAGAGCCTTTAAGTCCTAAAGAGTTTTTGGAGTACTTCCTTTCTAAAAATGATCCCCCGATATTTCCCCCAGAAGACAAGGTAAATTTATAGAGATACTAAGTTGAACAACATATTTTAATTTTGTATTGCTTTCTTACAGTTTTTGGAAAAGTTTAACAAATGGTTTGGTAAATCAAATAAGTTCGCTAAAATGCGCAAGAAGTTCTTTGCAGTGAATTAATAATCATGATTATGTGAGGTATTCGAAAGAGTTCTATTATCAAATGTTTAAGGTTTGGACATACAACTTCACACATGCCTGCCGTTATCCTACACACGAAAAAATTTGTTCCCTTGTTTCGTACCTGTATATATTTCGTTCAAAAGTATTCAATAAATTTTATTATAGCGCCTTCAATTGAATGGTTAGTTTTATTTAAAAACTAACCAGTTGCGTTTACATAGTTATTCTATTGAAAATCTTGTTACTTAAACGTATCACTAAGTAAAGGAAAGTAACGGTCCATCCTATTCGTTGGATAAATTGTGTTTGGTGCCAAGTTCACAGAGTGTGCCCCGACTCACAGTTATGGAAGTGGCCCATGCTGCCGTTAGTATATATCAAAAATTTTAAAACAAATTTATTTAATTGATGTTCAAAGTTATAAATAAATTTTGATATACAGTTGAAAAAGTCAGAAGAAAACAAATATGTAAATGTATTACAAATATAGCAGACATCGAAGTGAATCAGACAGACATATTTTGTTGTACAAACCGACAACATTTAAGGAACATAGTTCTGCGTAGAGCGAGATAGAAGACTAAGAAATAGGAATTGTATCAAATATGGGGAATCAACTTGAACAGAAAGAATCTTGAGAAGAAAAACAACAGTAAGCATCGATCGTCCTGCAGACAATATTGGAAGAAAAATAAGTTCCATTTCATCCATATACGAGGAAAAATGTATATTTGAAGCCCAATTGGGGTTTGACTGTAATGTTTCTTAAACTGAGCCAACCACTTTTAGTATTTTTGTTAGTGTCCATTTTATTGTTTACCAGGCATCCATTGGAGTTTTCTGGGACTGTCAAAAGCAGCGCAAAAACGACGCAGATAAACCCTAGCTATCTTGGAATAAAATATTCAGAGGCGACGCCCTTGAAGAAACATTTTGGTCTTTCGAGCCGGATCCGCAAAAAAGCTTTTGGACAACATTTAAAGTCATTCTTTTATATACACATTTTATACTTGAAAACGTAGAACTTGTAGTTTTTAGGCCCTGTACCCAAGGCAGAAGAGACCATTGGTTTTGTGCAAATGTATGTAACAGGTAGAAATTATGGTCGGAGACTCCCCAAAGTTACCCCTATTTTGATCAAGAGCGATAGAGGAGTCAATATAACCATGTGCTTCTGTCCGTCCGCATGAACAAAAGGATCTCAGAAACGGTAGTAGATAGAGACTTCGTTCTTTTGGGATTCGAGTAGGACTTCGCTGGAATTTTACGAGTTTATCTTAAAATTTTGCCCTTCCCCTTCTCATAAAATCACCCTCAACGCTAAAACTTTCTTCGACACAATAAAGATAACGTCTTGTTTAACTCTTAAAAGATATGCGCGTTTTTTCATAAAAAAATGGAATTTAAAAAAACGATGCGAACTTGGTTGCGGGTTTTATTTTCAATATATGTATGTATTACGCACGTACATCGATCGACAAATTTAAACCGAAAGAGAGTGGGCCCTAACATGGCGGCCGTTTTTATATCAAGGAGAGAAAGTGCATTGGAAACCGTAAAATAGTGGTTTTCCTTTCCAATGCATTTCATGTTGCGCGCAGGTAACCACTTAAGCTAAAAAAACTCCAAACGTCTCGACGCATCTCACGCTGGGATGCATCTCACGCGTCGACATCCTGCCGGCCTTGCACCTGTGCAACCTTCAGTTTGTCCCGAAGACCGCTCAGAGCCCGGATCGCAGTGTCTAGCTGTTCCGTTGTATCGGAACTTGTACTCCGACGGCGAGTGGTGCGTTGCTGGCGAGTGCTGCGTTGATGGCGAGTGGTCTGCTTCTGCTTGGTGGTGTGCTGCTGGCGAATCCGAGGGCGTGATGGGCGGCCATGGCTTTGTACAACCGGGACCACGGCTGACCCTAGCCGCTGGTGGACCGGTGGTTTGGCCCGCACTCCCGGATGCAGTAGCGAGTGATGAATGTCACCACAGTGGTGACAAACCGCTTTGGAGCGGAACTGTCCGAAGGCATGGGAAGTGGCCAGGCAGTTTTGGCAGTACCCACGCCGTCGTACCGTTTGGCGTCGCTGCAACGTGTCCATCCGGAGAAAGCGTTTGCAAAATCGCACTCTTTGCACAACCGACATTTGCTCCACGTGCTGTGGGGAATAAAGGAAAGAGAACCCCAGAGATGAAATTAGTAATGGTTTTTACCATAGTTAGATGATTTGAGATAATCATTATTAGAAGAGTTAATGAGAGAGTATATGTTTGGTGAGCATGTTTTTAGTGTTGTAGTAATATTCACTTCCAACCCACTGTGCAATGAGGTTGCGCTTGCTCTATTGTGAACGCAGCATAGATATAAGTATTAGTGTATAAGTTTCTGTCATATAATCTATCTTGATCTGTCTTGTAGTTGTAAGCAAAGGAATGTATGTCTATCTTACTCTTTAGTTTTAAGATGCAATGTGTGTATGAAATAAAAGTCAGTCTAACAAAGAGCGTGAAACCGAACGCAACCCCCGGCTTATTACTGACTTCAGGTCAGAAGTGGGCACGTGCCTACATACAATAAAAAAAAAAAAAAATAACAGATACTTTAAAAATAAAATTATTAAAGTGATAGTTATAAACTAATAATGAATGACAACGGTGAGCATCAAGGGCAAGACGAGGAAGGCGCTGCCAGCGCGCAGTGCCAACATCTAAACGAAAAAGGCCCCGGCAGCGCGGAGCACCAACAACTAATCAAAGAGGACGCCAAATATGTGCTGGAGCAGCGACGTGAAGAGGCGGGCATCATCGACGTAGAATGCAAACAAAGCAATGACAAGAGTGACAACGAAGAGGACGGCAACAATGCACAACAACGTAATGACAAAGTGTACGACGGCGCAGAGCAACAACAGCGGGTTGTTGCTAAGGAGGATGGCTACAACGGCGTTAATTACAACGGCGCAAACTACAACGGCGTTAACGACAACGGCGCAGACAATATTAAGAACAAGTAAGAAAATACAGTCAGGCGTAACCGATGTAAGAGGCCCTGTACCAGTTCAGGTCTCCTAACAAACACATTAAACGTTTCCCGAGCATATGACCAAACACATGACCACTTCTCACTGCTCGAATATGAATGAAAAGGAAAGGGGGGTCATTCAACTTCAATTGGTTATAAAATCGTTATTTATTATCCGATTTTGATGAACTTTTTGGATTTTGACTAAGAGGGACGTTAACTTTATACTGGCATACTCAATTTTTCTTGTGCCGAAGAAATATTTCTCCTTGGGGGTGATTTTATGGGGAAGGGGGGAGGGGCAAAATTTCAAAATAAACTTGTGAAATTCCGGAGCAGTCCTAGACGAATGCAAAAAACACGAAGTCTCTATCTATTACCGTTTCCGAGATCCTTTCGTTCATACGGACGGACGGACGGACGGACGGACAGACGGACAGACGGACAGACGGACATGGCTATATCGACTCCTCTATCACTCCTGACCATAATGGGGGTAACTTTGGGGGTCTCCGACCATTATTTCTACCTGTTACATACATTTGCACAAACCCAATAGGCTCTTGTACCTTCGGTACAGGGCCTAAAAATAACAACGGCAGACAAGGGTTAAATGACAACGGCGGACAACGTTCGAATAACAATGGCAGACAACGCTTAGATGAAAACGGTGGACAACGATCAAATAACAACGGTAGACAATGGTTAGATGACAACGGCGGACAACGTTCGAACGACAATGGCAGACAACAGTTAGATAACAACGGCGGACAATGTTCAAATGACAACAAGAACAACGTTAGTCAACTAAGCGATGCATGCAGTCACAATATTCTACAAAGAGAGCGGCAAATAATGCTAAGAGAAATTGAGCTTCTACGACATGAAAAAGAATTACTACGTAGAGAAAATGACTTACTAAAAAGACAAAATCAAATATGTGGAAACCAACGAGATGTTCGCTACAAAGAAAACACAGATGACGAAGTACCCTTCACTACACTAAAAGAATTTTTGCCAGAGTATAGTGGAGGAGCAAATTTTGAAGCCTGGATAACTCAAGTAAAAGGTGTTCGAGAAACCTATCAACTGAGTGACTCAAAGTTACGCGCGCTATTATTCGCAAAATTTAAAGGAAAAGCGCAATCATGGCTGTACTCTAAGCCTAACATAATGGATGAAAACGTCGACGAAATTATCCTAGAAATGACAAACATGTTTGCGTCAAAAGAAAACAAGGTCATCATACGCAAAAATTTTGAAAACCGATTGTGGAAGTATGGCGAGAGATTCGTCGACAACTTCAACGATAAAGTCATACTTGCCAGTGAACTCAAAATGTGCGACGACGAGTTGATCGATTATGTAATCGAAGGGATCCCTGACGATCAAATCAAAACCCAGGCAAATATGCAATGCTATGGTACAATGGATGAATTGCTTCAAGCACTTCGAAAAATTGAGTTGAAAAAACGTTCAACACACGTTTCAGACACGGCTTTATTACCAAAACGGATGCAAGCAGCTCTACCATTTCAACATAGATAAGCACAAGGCGAAGTGCTACAACTGCAACAGTGCCGGTCATTTTGCTGCCGACTGCCGCAAACCCAAAAGAGAAAGTGGGGCTTGTTTTGCCTGCGGAATGTTTGGCCACCGAGCAACAGAATGCAAATTGTACAAGAAGAAGACGGCGGTGGACAGCAACAATGAATATGTAAGATATTTACGTTTAACCATAATTGATGATCCTAATATTATAATGTTTGTAGAATGCCTCATTGACTCAGGGAGCCCCATAAGTTTCATAAGGAAGTCGATCGTACCCACAAAAGTAAAAATAAAAAAAGTCCCAGACAAATTATACTACGGTATAAATAAAAGTAAATTGAAAATGTATGGACAATTTTCCGCTTCTGTTAATATTATTAATAAAGATGTTCAAATAAACTTACTTGTGGTGGCTGATGAATCAATGATCCATTCTGTAGTGTTAGGCCGCGATTTTCTTAAAGCCAGCAAAGCTAAATTATTGTTAAGCTCATACGAACCCAAGGTCACAGAAAATATTGATAAGCAATGGAAAAAATGTAAAAAGTATGTGGCATGCGACACAAAACAACCAACATCAGAAAAGTTAGTTCCAGTTACAGATGATTTTGAAAAACAAATGTTAGCAATTGTATATGTGTAGAGCTCTATAGTAAGATACATTTACTTTGAGTGTTCATAAACGACTGAGCCGCTCTAGCAAGCGGCTCCCTTTTTATTCATAAAAACTTATTCTATTTTTAAACTATTGTAATGCTATCGCTGAGGTTGTAGGCCTCAGCGGAATCTAAAACTATTTATAATGTAAAAAGACGCGTAGCAGAAACTATTTAATCAACGCGGACAAATGGCTATTAAAATCGTTATTGATCATAAATTAAGTCCCTGCACTTGTCAATGTAGCACTTGACAAACGGAGAAAGAGCTATTAAAATCGATGTACATCATAAATTAAGTCGCTGCACTTGTCAAGTGTTACATACCAACGCTTAGATGAAGCTATTAAAAAGATGACGATTATAAATACACGCGCTGCACTTATCAAGTGCAGCTCTAATGCGTATGATAACTGCACTGTGCGTTGTTCTTATCGGAGAGAGTTTTGCCTCATATCACATGTTTAGGCTTCATGCCTGAACATTCTGCGGGGGGCCAGAAAATGTGACAGCCAGTAGTTGTTGCTTCTGAGCTCTCTTCATTAGGATAGTAGTCTCAGCATCACCCTTTATGGTCAAATCGGTCGCAAAAGCGGCTTCAGCTGAAGTTTCATCACCGGCAGCATCAGCATTTTCACCTTCGGCACCTTCTCCTTGCTCACATCAGCAATAGTAGCGTCAGCATCACTCGTTCTGGTCGAATCGTCACCAACATCATCTGTCTTAGCTGGTTTCTTGCGACGCTTCTGTGGTGGACGCAAATCAAATATTTTCTCATCCTCGGCAGACAGCAAATGGGCTCAATCGGCTTTAGCTGCTCGGAAGTGTAGGATTCCTTATTTGATGCAGCAGTTGTGGTCTTCTTCGGGACAATTGGAAGCGAAATTTTCCATTTCGTTCGGTGGTGCAAGTAGTATGAGATGGGCTTGATGCGTTTTACAAACCACCACCAGTTCAGCCATCCCATCTTACTCTTGTTAGTATGATGGTAAGCTGCATTACATTCTCTGACTTGCATATATTTATTCGCAGATTTACTCACTTCTCTGAAGTGAGGACTTCCCGGGGGATTATTGACTATTTTTTGGAATAAATAGTCCCATTCGCCGTAGGTTTTCTGCTGAAACTGCAGCATTTGCTTCTCAATTGTGGCATATTGTTTTGCTTTACGTAGAACATTTATAAACGAAGACTTTTCCATCAAATTAATTTTCTGTTCAATTATATTTCTGTTTCTCGGTGAGATGCATGGCGTTGGCAACAAATCACCAGTCCTATTCTTAAGACTCGAATTGCTGTTGGGCATTATTATTTTCTTCATATTTGTCACATGTCGGCTAGATTCAGCTTGTGGCGTTTTCAAGAGAATATTGTCAATAATCTCAAGTGAGACACATTTTTCTGTTGATGAAGTGATGTTGCTCGGTGGTGTAGAAATTTGTTGATTATAGTTCGGCGGCAGGCGGCTGTCAAGATCAATATCTGTAAGATCTTGTTCCGACCTTACGCCAACACCAGCAGTTGTTGAACTCGAAAACCCGATTAATAAGGAAGAACTCGCCGTTTTGTCTGCACCTCAGCCAGTTTTGTTTCGGCAGACTGTCGTATTTCCATTGTCGAAGAGGGTACTGTATCTGTGTCTTTTAGTTGGTTACACAATTGAGGTATGAGCGTCGTACCTGGTGTATCGCCTTTTGTGGGCTCCAGTTGCATTGGCGCAAATTCTATTTTATGAAAAGTAATTTTACTGAGCTCTTCACGAAGCCTTGCTTGTTCTGCTTCTGTTTCCCTGCTGGGACCGAAGGTAATTTTCTGGAGCTCAATTCGTAGCCTTGCTTGTTCTTCTTCTTCTTCTTCCAGACGTGCCTCGAGCTCATTATCGATGCGTCGCAGTTGCACATATTCTTCTTCAGGGAATGAAATTTTCCTGAATGAAATTTTCTTTAGCTGTGGTCGTAGCTTTGGCCGTTTTTCCTCTTGCTCTTTCATGCTAAAATCAATGAGCACCTCAAGGCCAGCGACTTCAGCTTTGAGAACATCTATCTCATCAGATGGATATTTTTTGTAGTTGACTCTCTAATTTTATTAGGCTGTCCTCCAATGAAGACCAATAGCTTTTTAGTATAGCTTTATTCCTTAAGAGGTCAGTTACATTTGGCTTTTTCAAGCTGTCTTTGATTATGCACATTTGTTGCCTTACACGATCAGCTCTTCTTTCCATAAGATCCACCATTTGTTTTTTTGGGCTGGTACTCCGTTGTGATTTAATTTCCATCTGGCTATCAAGTACTTCTGATGCCTTGATGGGTTTATTTATTTTCACTTCGTCATCAGGTGCTTTTGATGACTTCAGAAGGTTCCTTGCAACTACCTTGTCTACTTTTTGATCATCAGGTACTTTAGATGTCATCGTAGACTCTCTGTAGTTTTTAACTCGATAGACCAAAAATATATCACTTAATATTTTTCTTTGCGTCAAACCGAGATCCGTTTCGAAGGACCATTAAATGTATGAACTATTTAAAATACAAGTCGTTCTTTACATTTCCTCGTTCCTTCATTGGTGAGTGTTCATTAACTACGAGCCGCTCTAGCAAGCGGCTCCCTTTTTATTCATAAAAACTTATTCTATTTTTAAACTATTGTAATGCTATCGCTGAGGTTGTAGGCCTCAGCGGAATCTAAAACTATTTATAATGTAAAAAGACGCGTAGCAGAAACTATTTAATCAACGCGGACAAAAGGCTATTAAAATCGTTATTGATCATAAATTAAGTCCCTGCACTTGTCAATGTAGCACTTGACAAACGGAGAAAGAGCTATTAAAATCGATGTACATCATAAATTAAGTCGCTGCACTTGTCAAGTGTTACATACCAACGCTTAGATGAAGCTATTAAAAAGATGACGATTATAAATACACGCGCTGCACTTATCAAGTGCAGCTCTAATGCGTATGATAACTGCACTGTGCGTTGTTCTTATCGGAGAGAGTTTTGCCTCATATCACATGTTTAGGCTTCATGCCTGAACAATATGACAATGATGAAAAAGAACAAATAGTAGTAGGAAAGAAAATAAGTTATGTAGATCAACAAGCTTTTAAAAGCATATTTTCTGAGTTCTATGTTTCGCCACAACGACCTGATGAACCAAAAATTAAATGTGAAATGAAGTTAACATTGAAAGATACAAAGCCATTCAATTGCCCCCCAAGACGATTGTCATACTCACAAAAAAATGATTTGCAAAAAACTCTAGATGAGTATTTAGAAAAAGGGTACATATGTATTAGCGAGTCAGAGTTTGTATCTCCTATAGTACTGGTAAAGAAAAAGACGGGCGAGATTCGAATGTGTATCGATTTCAGAGTTCTTAATAAGACCACAGTCAAAGATAATTATCTGATTCCACTAATAGACGACTTATTGGACAGATTGTCGGGCAAAACAATATTCACGAAATTAGATTTGAAGAATGGATTTTTCCATGTTTTCATGCACAAAGATTCCGAGAAGTATACTTCGTTTATCACACCATTAGGTCAATTCGAATTCTTGAGAATGCCATTTGGTCTGAAAAACGCACCCTCGACGTTCCAGAGATTTATTAATAAAATTTTTGCCGATATGGTACGAAATGAAAAAGTCATAATATACTTAGACGACATAATGATCGCTTCCAAAGATATTAGAGAACATTTGTCTGTGTTAAAAGAAGTTTTTAAACGACTAGTTGACAACAAGCTAGAGTTACGTTTCGATAAGTGTGAATTCCTAAAATCCGAAGTAAAATATTTAGGTTATACCATTACAGGCGAAGGAATAAAAGCAAATGAAAGTGGATTGGAAGCAATCAGTAAATTTCCAATGCCAAGTAATGTGCACGAGGTTCAAAGCTTTCTAGGATTATGTTCCTACTTTCGGCGTTTCATCAAAGATTTCTCGATAATAGCCAAACCACTTTATGATCTAACGCGAAAAGACAAAAAATTTCGTTTCGGACCAGACGAATTAAAAACGTTCGATTACCTAAAAGAAAAACTTGTTGCATCTCCAATCCTAGCACTATATAATCCAAAAGATGATACTGAGTTACATTGCGATGCAAGTGCGATAGGTTTTGGGGCGATCTTACTACAAAAAAAAGATGACGGAAAATTTCACCCAGTTTTTTATTATTCAAAAAGAGCCACAGATACGGAGTCGAGGTATCATAGCTTTGAGCTTGAGACCTTGGCAGTAGTTAATGCTTTACAAATATTCCGAGTATATTTACAAGGCATTAAGTTTAAAATAGTCACGGATTGCAATTCATTAACGCTTAAGCTAAATAAAAAAGAGCTTAACCCAAGGATAGCGAGGTGGGCCTTAGAGCTACAAAATTATGACTATGTAATTGAACATAGAGCAGGAAAACGAATGCAACATGTTGACGCACTAAGCAGAAATACAAATATAATGGTTATCGAAAGAGAATCTAGTAATATGTCAGTCCAAAGACAAACAGATAAGTGAAATAAAAGTGTTACTAACAAAGTCAGAACACAGTCAATACGAAATGCGAAACGGCGTTGTTTATAGGAAAAGAGGAGATTCAATATATTTTTATGTTCCAGTTGCAATGGAAGAACATGTCCTCTTTAAGTACCACAATGAAATGGGTCATGTAGGGATCGACAAAGTGACCGATTTAATACAAAAAGCTTATTGGTTCCCCAAAATGCGCCAAAAAATAGAGAGCCATGTCAAAAATTGTTTAAAATGCATAGCTTATTCAGCAAAAAGTGGAAAGCCAGAAGGATTAATGCATATGATACCAAAAGGAGACACACCCTTTGATATATTACATATAGATCATTTCGGGCCAATAAAAAACAAGGAAAGTTCAAAGAATAAACATATATTTGTAGTAATTGATGCATATACAAAATTCGTTAGTGTAATAATTTGCGCTTAATCAAAACGCGGCCGATCGCAAAGAGGGCGTTCGGTATATTTTATCTGACCGCGGTAGGTGATTGAGCGGAGAGCTGCTCAAAACGGGTGAACTAAGGTTCACGGGCAAATTATTTAGCCGAACGTATAGGAAACGTTCAACCTGCATACGCTAATTAGGTTTAAATATGGCATAGGCAGCCGGTAACTCACCTGTAATCAAGCAGTGAATGGTAACTCGGCTGCTGGGCTGGTGCTACTTAACGGACGCTCCCGCTGGTGCGCTGAGGAACGGCTATGCTGCTGTGACTCCGCTGAGGTTGGTGTCGAAATGAGTTCGATGAAAGATGAGAGATGAGCTGAAAGGCTCACGACACTTTTATTTTATAAGAAGAGACACCGATTTTAATTATGGGTTATGAAAAAACGTTATAAGTTTTATTTAATACTGGGACTCATAATTTTCTTATAAATTCAGCAACTGCACTCCCGTATGCTCCGTGTCGTTCCTTTTAGCGTTTGTTTCCAACTAACTAGCTACAGTTTTTCAGGTTGACACGACCGCGATCGTGGAAACCAAGTATGGCGCTTTAATCGACTTCCACAGCACAGGGTGTGCAGCCGTTACATTTCAAACTTTAGACTTATGATAATATATTTAATTCATTGCAATGAATCAACTTCGCTTACGGGTCGACCCCGCGCGAACATGCCGCCCGCCTTGCCGAGTGGCAACCATCAATAACTCGGCCAGTCCAGTAAGACTGCGAATGGCTACCTTGACGCGTTCCTCCACATTGTCGACAACGCTTACTCGACGACGCACACTCCCTGGCCGACGCTCACCTTCCGGTCGACGCACCCTGGATCGAGACTGTCGCTTCGGTGCGGCCTCGGATGACGTCTCTGCCGAAGACCGACGGCGCCCTAGCCTCTTCCGCAGATCTGTTGCTGGCGGCGCCTTCTTGGATCTTCCGGTGTTCTGTCGTTGAGAGGCGGACCGCATATCCTCCATTGACACGTGCAGCATCGTGTGGTGAAGGTCGCCACACACCCCGCACACCTCTTTGGAACGACATGCACCGATACGGTGCGATTTGGCAAGACAATTGCCGCAATACTCCAGACGCCTAGCAACTTGTCGCCGTTCAATAGGCTTCATTCGCTTGAAGGCTGGACAAAAACGCAGCGCATGCTGCTTTTTGCATAGCCTGCATAGCAGAAACGACCTGTAGGGTACAAAAGAAAGGTATCAGTAAGGGCATTGGAGTTAAATCCCTGAGGCAGTGGTATAGAGCAACCCCTAGGGCTAGGTTAGTTTTGAGACTACTGTTATTCTACAAATTAACGTACTAGAGGTGTAAAGTTAAAATTTAAGGGAATAGCATTAAGATTATTGGTGTTGGTCAGAGCACATTGGCAGCAAAACCAGTTTCGCAATTGCACGCGTAACCACACCACCCGATGTACGAATA
The DNA here is from genome assembly GCA_035044805.1 of Leucophenga maculata. Lineage (NCBI taxonomy): Eukaryota > Metazoa > Arthropoda > Insecta > Diptera > Drosophilidae > Leucophenga > Leucophenga maculata. Next base: position 34,191 of record JAWNNP010000195.1, on the reverse strand, counting down.
TCAACGGTCCGCACGCGTCCGTCCGTCCCTGGATGGGTCTGAACGACTCGACCCATCTTCCATTCGGTTGGCGGCAGCTGATCTTCTTTAATGACCACGAAGTCGTCTTCCTTCAAATCGCGCTGACGTTGCTTCCATTTACCCCGACGGTGGAGTTCGGTCAAATACTCCGTTTTCCAGCGCCGACTGAACTCCTGGTGCATATATTTCAACTTTTCCCAGCGGTTGAGGAGAGACACATTCTCTCTGGGGAGTTCCGGGAATGCCGTTAAAGGGCTACCACGCAGGAAGTGGCCAGGAGTCAAAGGAAGCAGTTCGGAAGGGTCGTCGCTGATAGGAGAGAGTGGACGAGAGTTCAACACTGCCTCTATTCGGGCTAGAAGCGTTGAAAACTCCTCGAAGGTGAACGTATGCGTCCCGGCTACCTTCTTAAAGTGTGTTTTAAAGCTTTTTACGGCAGCTTCCCATAGCCCACCCATATGAGGGGCACTAGGTGGAATAAAGGACCACAGAAACCCCTGACTGCTGTACTTGTTGACAATACAGTCAGACGCGGTACGAAGAAACTCTTTGAACTCTCTCAACATCGCTCGACTGGCGCCTACAAAGTTTCTACCATTATCCGACACCATTTTGTGAGGTAAGCCACGCCGACCAACAAAACGATCAAATGCAGCTGAGAAAGCAGACGCAGAAAGAGACGACACCGCTTCGAGGTGGATCGCTTTCGTCGTGAAGCACACGAATACGGAAACATATCCTTTAATAACGGCTCCCTGGCGCAAGATGGAGGATTTAATGGCAAATGGCCCGGCAAAATCTACTCCTGTGACTGTAAAAGGAGAGGCAAAACGAACCCGCTCAGGAGGTAGAGGAGCCATCAACTGGCACTGCAGCTTTTGCTTATAAATCGTGCATATTTTGCAACTGCGAACACAGCTCTTTACCGCACTCTTCAACTTGGGGACGTAGAATTCCTGACGTACGGCGCGTACCATCAATTGCACATCTGCGTGCAGTAAAGTTCTATGCAAGAACTGAAGGAATAAGCTACATAAGTGAGACTTGTTCGGAAGCAAGATAGGGTTTCGTTCGCTGAGAGCAAAGCGTGGGTTAACCTACCGTTCACTCGAATCTGATGTTCGCTGTCTAGCTTCAGATTAAGGGAGGCTAGAGAACTCTTTGCGGACACCGGCTGGCTGTTCTGGAGCAGGGCGTATTCATGCGGATAATACTGTTTCTGCGCCGCAATGATCAAACGCACCTTGGCGATATGCATATCTGCGTGTCGAATGCTATCGCTTTTCGTCTTCTTATTTCCAGACGGGATCATATTTAGGATTCGCGCTGTAGCTCTCAACGCCCGGGAATAGGACGTGAACTCCGAGCAGACGTCCCAGTCCTCGAGAGAGGTATATAGCACCTCTACCTTTTTTGCTTCAGGGGGAGCTATATTACTCGGCCGCAGGGATGGCCAAGTACTCGAGGGTTCAACTAACCATGTCGGTCCATTCCACCATAGGGCACAACTCTGCAGCTCATCGGTGGAACACCCCCGAGTCCCAAGATCCGCGGGGTTATCCCTGGATACAACATGCCTCCACGCAGCATTCGAGACATTCTCTCGAATGAGAGCAATGCGATTCGCTACGAATGTCTTCCAGACATGGGGAGGTTTATCTAACCAGGCCAACACTATTGCCGAATCGGACCACAAATGAAGCTTCACATTAAAAAGCTGCACGTTAGCTAGAACGTGCTTGACCGAGCAGCAATACTGCTCCGCATAACTCAAGTCGTGGGAGACTTAGTGTTTGCAGTGGTGCGACTTTGCTCTTTGCTACGAGCAGTCTGGACGAAATTACACCCCCTGGAGAGGCAACTCGCAAATACAGTGCGGCACAATATGCTTTCTCAGAGGCGTCACAGAATCCGTGTAACTGTATCTCCGCGCTGGGACTGTATCCAACCCAGCGAGGAATTCGGATCGCCTCAATGGCCGAGAGGTCCCTTAAAAAATTATGCCATCTTATTAGAGAAAGAGGCTTTACCGTTTCGTCCCAGCCCTCGCCCTCAAGCCACAGCTGCTGCAATAAGATCTTGGCTTGCACTATAATTGGTGTAAGCCAGCCTGCGGGGTCAAACAAAGCAGACACATAGGAAAGTATCTGACGCTTTGTTATTGAAGGAGTGGCCTCCGCAATCTTAACAGAGTACGAAAAGACATCCGTCATAGCATTCCAATTAATCCCGAGTGTCTTTGTAGAACTGACATCGGGCATTTTAAGTACATTGGAATCTAATAAATCGTCAGGTGGGATCTGTTGCACTAAACCGGGATGGTTTGACGAAATCTTGCGCAATTTAAACCCTGCACTGAGTAAGGCCTTAATGACCTGAGACTGACAGTCTTGAGCTGCCTGTAAGTCGTGTGACCCGGACAAAATGTCGTCCACATATGTTTCCTGGCGTAATATGTTAGATGCTAAAGGGAAGGCATCCCTACAGTCTTCCGCCAGCTGATGAAGTGTTCGAATTGCCAGATAGGGCGAGCAATTCACGCCAAAGGTGACTGTACTAAGGGCGTAGTCCTTCATAGGGCTTTCGAGAGATTTACGAACGACTATACGCTGGAATTCCCGATCATCTGGATGTACTATTATCTGACGATACATCTTCTCAATATCCCCGTTATAAACATAACGATAGAAGCGCCAGTTTAAGATCACACCAAGCAGATCATTTTGCAAAGTGGGCCCGGTCTCCAAAATATCATTTAGTGAAACTCCATTTTGGGACCTTTTAGAGGCGTTAAAAACCACTCGCAACTTCGTAGTTTTACTCTGAGGACGTAAAACTGCATGATGGGGCAAATAGTAAGAGAAATATTTGCCCGACTGATACACTTCTAGAGGTGAAGTTTCAGTCATATGGTTCAAACCTAAATATTCATTGAGCACTGAGTGATACTCTATATTTAAATCCGGTTTAGTGCTGAGTGTACGCTGCATTCGACTATATTGAGCGATAGCTGCACCTCGCGAAGAGCCAAGCGCAATTGTGTTCGGAAATTCCTTTTTGAAGGGGAGACGTACCACTACTTGCCATCAGGTTGGCGATATGTCGTGGACTTATATAGTTCCTCACACCGTATATCACTCTCCGACTTAGGTTTCGGAGTATTTACCTCCTCAACTTCCCAAAAACGGCGAAGCTGTGTGTTAAGACTCTCATCTGAGTCCTCTACCACCAATGTTGAAAACATATAAGTGGTTGAAGTAAGAGGCCCACTCAAAATCCATCCGAAAATCGTGTTCTGAGCGAGCAGAGTTCCGCCGATCTGATTTTTAGATTCAGCTAACATTATTTGGGGGGCAATGTCAGACCCAATAACTAAATCTACCTGAGCGGGTTTATTAAAACTCGGGTCAGCTAGATCCAGGTCATCTATTTTAGAGATGTGTTCTTTTAAAACAGCTGTCGAGGGCAAAAAGTTGGTTAACTTCGGCAAAACTATTGCATGCACGAAAACCGAAACTTTTTTATCCTTTGAGGTCAACGTGAGAGGACACACTTTAGACGCCCTCTGAACAAAGGTACCGCCCATCCCTGAAATGTTAGTGAACTCCGGCACAGTGGGCAATGCTAACCTTTTTTGTGTTCTTTCGGCAATAAAAGACTTTTGTGAACCCTGGTCAACTAGTGCCCGTAACAAAAAATTTTCGCCGTTATGAATAACATTAACGAGCGCCGTCGGAAGTACTATCGATTTACCGATTTATATTCGATGCAAAATGCGAGTAAACATCCGGGGAGCGGTCATCGCCCGAAGAGATCTCATGTATGACTTGAGAAGTGGACGGAGATTCTTCGGATGCATGCGTTACAAACGAGGCGGATCGCGAGGTAGAAGCTCTATTATCGAATGACGTACTTGCTGTGTCAAAATGTAACAAAGTGTGGTGTGGCTTCTTACAACTAGTGCAAGTCATGGAGCTTTTGCAGTTTCCTCTTTGATGAGCAGACGACAAACAATTTACGCATAATTTTGTTTTTTTCACAAAATCAAATCGAGCCTTTGGAGTTAACTTCAAAAACAATGAGCACTCTCTAATAGAATGTGTTTGACCACAATATTTACAGTCGATCTTACTGGTCTTCCCTTGCATGTGAAAGGATTGGGTCTTATTGTGCGAATATTGTGGTGGATTTGGTGACCGCTTGGTCACCTTCATCGTATTGACCCTTTCTAAAATTTCTATTCTTTTGAACAAGAAATCATTCATTTGCGACCAGGTCGGTAACTCCCTATGTACCTCTAGAGACTGCTCCCAAAGAGTTAAGGTTTCCTCTGGCATTTTCGTTGACGCCAAATAAACTAATAAAGGATCCCAATTAGTGGTGGGAACTTGTTGGGTTTTCAAAACGGATAGGCAGTCATTTATGGTAGCTTGAATTTTGTTTAACGCCCCACAACTTTCCACTGACACTTGGGGTATATTAAACAAACTTTTTAGTTGAAGATCAACCAATAAACGTTTGTTTTCATACCGATCTTTAAGGGCTTGCCATGCTAGTTCAAAATTTCCGTCGCACAGGCCGAATCTTTTGACTATCATACCGGCTTTGTCTCTGGTCTTATCTCTCAGATAGTACAATTTTTGAGCAGGAGTGAGATGGGGATGCTTAATGTAGATCGCTGTGAAGACGTCCCTAAACGCGGGCCAGTCCTCATAACTACCGTAAAAAATTTCCGTGTCACATGTGGGGACTTTTACGAAACTAGTTGCAGTCTCTGGGGGAACCGCTTTTATCTGAGTTGAGGAACTTATTCCAAAGCGAGACCCTGGAGCCTGAAGTTCCATAAGGTCATCGATTTTTCCTTTCAACTCATAGTACGCCCGTTCTGACTGCCGGAACATGATCTGCGACTCTTCTTTAATGTCCGGGTGAATCTTCTCATCTTTAGCCAACATTACCGCTTTAAAAGATTCTACCAGCTCTTCATGCAGTTTAGCGGATCTTTGTAGCCTGCCGTCCAAACTACCCATTCTGCTTTCTTCGGCTAGTTCAGCACTTTCTTTACAAAAATAATTAAGCTGCTCATGACAGTATTTAAAGGTATTTAATGTTGCCATTTTCAATCAACGAATTTATTGCGGCTGTTTGAAATTGGTAGGTCGAGAGATGCTACAATTCTATGGCAGGTATCCCAAATGTATATAATCGGCAATACTTTTTTTTTTTTTTTTTAAATTTGAATAATTGCAACCACCGAATTCAAGGACTCGTACGTTCTGTTTGATTCGTACTCAATGCACGGGTACAACTACAATTCGAGAATCATAAAACAAAAAATTTCTTTTAATATGAGTTTTGGTATTTCCCGTTTCCGGTATTGATTATTAAAAAAAAATAATAAAAGAAACGCAACGCAACTTTGAGGATCGCAACCACCAAGCAACAAATTACTATTTATCTTTGTAGTTCGTTCACTACAAGAACTGATATACTTTTTATGTAGGGTATAAAGTATACAATCTACCAATTTACTGATATGTAGGGTGTAAAATCACGAAAACAATGATAGTAAAAGCTTTCATATGAATGGTATAAAAAGGAAAACTTTGCCCTAGGGAACAAGTGGCAAGCGGTTCGTTAAGTTGTGTGTGTGTTTTGTTGCTTCCTTGAACGAAGAAATTGATAATTGACGATGGCACTGGGCTGAGACGAATCAACAATTTGATAGTAATACGTAATCGAAGTGTGGCGCAGCAAAATTCAACTCCAAGTAAAATATTTAATTGACAAACGAGAAATTTATGCTAAATGCGCAATTGCATTGCATTTATGAATTTTATACGGTTAACGCCACCCGCTACTAATCTGCACTGAGCTTGCGTGGCACGGACACAGCACAAAGTAAAGTAAAGTAAGGATATTCGATGAAATACTCGTAGACAATTCGAGTCAATTTGTTTATAAATATGCTTACTATTTTATAGTTTATTCACAGCGTATATATGTACATATGTATAACAGCTGTTTGGTTTGTTTTACAAAACGGAATATTAAAACGCGTTGAATTGCTTTAATTTTTATTTGTATATGCTAATTTTGTTCATTTATATCATATTTACCTGCCGGCACATTACCGCACTCTTCAATTTTTAGGTGTAATAAATGCACAATATAATTAGAAAAATAGTTGTTCCTAATTTGTTGTTGGTTACTGTGGTTATGTACATATATAAATGCCGGCACAACGTTTTCTTTTTCTTTACCGCTCTTATAGCGGATATATATATATATATATATATGTATATATATATATATTTATATGTGAGCATGCGTGCGCGTCAAATTTTCTTGGTTCGGCACCAAAAAAACTTAAAAACAATTGGCTGCCAATTTGATACGCAAATAATACCGCGGTATCACATTGACATATTGACTGACCTTTTCGTTCTGCTCATCTTTTGCCTCAATAATTGAAGAAATTGTGTGTGTTCTGCGACAACTGCAACTAATGGCTCCACTGCGCGTTTTAAGCGTCTTAATAGCTTGCTTCCAAGTATATAAAAACAAATTAAATTTCACTAGCTTGTTAAAGCTTTAAATTTCACTTTTGCTTAGTACTGCCGCAACAACATCTGTGTATGTAATTATTTCCATGCACCTGCTTTTCTGCCGCTTCCTTTCCAGTGGTGTTTTTTTACCGCTTGAGACAGCGTTAAAACGGTCGATATTAACCGTTTATAGTTCTGAGCAATTAGTTTGGCGGCAAACACACTGTACTGGAAGTCCTATCTCTTTATGTGCATGTATATAAGTATTTTTATTTATGTATATATATATATATTTATGTATATATGTATTTATGTGCATGTATATAAGTACTTTTATTTATGTATATGTATATATTTATGTATTTTTGTATATATGTATTTATGTGCATGTATATAAGTATTTTTTAGGCCTGTTCTGGGTAGGCTCGAAGGACCATGTAATAATTTGCGCTTAATCAAAACGCGGCCGATCGCAAAGAGGGTGTTCGGTATATTTTATCTGACCGCGGTAGGTGATTGAGCGGAGAGCTGCTCAAAACGGGTGAACTAAGGTTCACGGGCAAATTATTTAGCCGAACGTATAGGAAACGTTCAACCTGCATACGCTAATTAGGTTTAAATATGGCATAGGCAGCCGGTAACTCACCTGTAATCAAGCAGTGAATGGTAACTCGGCTGCTGGGCTGGTGCTACTTAACGGACGCTCCCGCTGGTGCGCTGAGGAACGGCTATGCTGCTGTGACTCCGCTGAGGTTGGTGTCGAAATGAGTTCGATGAAAGATGAGAGATGAGCTGAAAGGCTCACGACACTTTTATTTTATAAGAAGAGACACCGATTTTAATTATGGGTTATGAAAAAACGTTATAAGTTTTATTTAATACTGGGACTCATAATTTTCTTATAAATTCAGCAACTGCACTCCCGTATGCTCCGTGTCGTTCCTTTTAGCGTTTGTTTCCAACTAACTAGCTACAGTTTTTCAGGTTGACACGACCGCAATCGTGGAAACCAAGTATGGCGCTTTAATCGACTTCCACAGCACAGGGTGTGCAGCCGTTACATTTCAAACTTTAGACTTATGATAATATATTTAATTCATTGCAATGAATCAACTTCGCTTACGGGTCGACCCCGCGCGAACAGTTAGACTGTATGCTACAAAAACAACAAATACAAAGGAAGTCATAATGTCACTTAAAGATTATTTTAGGTCGTACAGTCTATTGTATCAGACAGAGGAACCTGCTTTACATCAAATGAATTTGAAGAATTCCTAGGTAACAACAATATACGACATATTAAAATTGCAACGGGTTCCCCACAAGCTAACGGACAGGTTGAGAGGGTAAACAGGAGTTTAGGCCCTATGTTGGCTAAGTTAATAGATTCTGAGAAAGGGTTGTCCTGGGAAGATGTTCTTGAAAAAGTAGAGTTTACCATGAATAATACAGTACATAGAATGATAAACGAACATCCTAGCAGAATGTTGTTTGGAAAAGATCAGAAAGGCAGCATAGTTAATAGCTTAAAAGAAAATATTCTTAACCAAGAAGAGGACTTAATTGAAAGGTACGTTGACAAAATTCGATGTCAAGCTGAAAAAATACAAATATCGACACAAGACTATAACAAGCGATACTCAGACACAAAGCGAAAGGAACCAACAAAATACAAGATAGGAGACTATAGGTAAAAAATTTTGACTCATACATAGGGGTATCACGAAAATTAATACCTAAATTTAAGGGACCATATCAGGTCACAAAAGTTTTCGAAAATGACAGATATCTATTGGAGGATGTTGAGGGCTTCCAGCTGTCAAGGCTACCTTACAAAGGGATTTGGGTAGTATCAAATATGAAACCTTGGTTCAATGGTCGCGAAACTGAGATAAGTAACAAAAATACATCAGATAATGAAAATGTAACAGAAAATGAATGTATAAATAACAAGGGAAATGTTGAAAACGAAATAGATATAAGAAACAATGAACATGTAAATAATAAAAAAAAATTTGATAAGTAATGAAAATGTTATAAACGGTGGAAAAGTACAAGAAACAAATAATGAAAATGAAAATGTAATGACTAAGGAAAGAAAACAAAGTTTTAGTGAAAACAGAATCGTAACAAGAAGTATAACATGCAAAAGTAAAGCAAATAATTATGCAAGCTAAACCACAATTGTAAACAAAAATGGTATCAGGAGATCCCAAAGTCAGGAAGGCCGAATTGTAGTAATATTCACTTCCAACCCACTGTGCAATGAGGTTGCGCTTGCTCTATTGTGAACGCAGCATAGATATAAGTATTAGTGTATAAGTTTTTGTCATATAATCTATCTTGCTCTGTCTTGTAGTTGTAAGCAAAGGAATGTATGTCTATCTTACTCTTTAGTTTTAAGATGCAATGTGTGTATGAAATAAAAGTCAGTCTAACAAAGAGCGTGAAACCGAACGCAACCCCCGGCTTAATACTGACTTCAGTGTTTTAGTGCGTGGGTAATACGCAAAGCTTCACGATAGGTCTTAAAATGACCCCATTTTGGGTGTTGAGTTCAGCAACACGAATTTTCCCGTCTGGTCCAGCTATGGTTTTGGTGACCCGTCCTAGCCGCCATTCCGCTGGGGGTCGTTGTTCATCTTTAATGGCTACCGGATCATCCTTCTCGACGTTGCGCTGGGGATGCTTCCATTTATAACGCCTGTGGAGCTCATGCAGATACTATTGCTTCCATCTTCGAGCGAATTGATGGTGCAGAGCTTTGATTTTTTCCCATCGGTTGATGAGAGAGATGTCTTCCTTGTCATTTTCTGGAATCGTAGTCATGGGAAGACCTCTCAGAAAATGACTTGGAGTCAGCAGAAGGACATCTGATGGGTTTTCACTCATAGGGGATAATGGCCGCGAATTAAGCACTGCCTCTTCCGCACTAAGAGTGTCGAAAATTCCTCGAATGAGAGGATGTGGGAGCCGGCTACTTTTTTTAAGTGCGTCTTAAAATATTTTATCGCGGCTTCCCACAAACCGCCCATGTGCGGTGCTGAGGGGGGAATAAATGACCATTATAGACCATGAGTACTGTATTTACGTGATACATCCTCAGAGGTGGTCTGTATGAACTGGTCGTATTCTCTGAGTAGGGTCTTGCTGGCGCCAACAAAATTTCGTCCGTTGTCGAATATAATCTTTTTGGGAAGACCACGGCGACCAACAAATCGGGCAAAAGAGGCTTGAAAGGCGTTTGATGAGAGGCTACTGACTACTTCTAAATGAATAGCCTTTGCCGCAAAACAAACGTATACACATACATAACATTTACTGGTTGGGCCCTTTCGAAGAAGAGATGACTTAATATTGAAAGGTCCAGCAAAGTCAATTCCAGTTACGGTAAAAGGTGGGGAGAATATAACCCGCTCAGGAGGTAGAGCAGCCATAATCTGAGTGTGCGTACGATGTTTGTGCAGGGTGCATATCTTGCACTGAGAGATACAATATTTTAGCTATTCTTCAGCTTAAAACTCCTGTCTCCTGTTTTGCGTGAAGTAGAATTTTATGAGTAAACTCTAGCAACAGAGTACAAAATCGACTATTGGGGTGTATAATTATCGTGTGTCTCGAGTTATAGTCTAGGTTTGAGTTCGATAGACGACCATTACAGCGTAGCAAACCCTCCTTATCTAGGAATGGGTTGAGCCATAAGATGCTGCTTTTCTTAGCAATTTGTTGTGAGTTCTTCAATGCTTCGCATTCTACCTGGTAGTGCCTTTCTTGGGATAACCAGATCAACTTATGTTTCGCCCTACAAATTTGTTTGTAGGATAGTCCTCCCGGGTTTGAAATGGGAGACCCACGGGATGGAAGAGCGTTCGTTGAGAACCGAAGCACATATGCGATGGCACGAAGCGCTCTGGAATAGCACGAGAAGCTATTTAAAAGATCGTCCTCAGGGGAGAGAACGTGTAGGACTTCTACTGATCGAGCTTCGGGTACTGTGACGGGCGAGAATTGGTCTTTAGGCCACTCTTCCATTGTAGAAGCTAGCCATTTCGGTGCAGACCACCAAAGGGAATGATCCTTTAGCTCTTGAGGGGTGCATCTGCGAGTTCCAATATCAGCTGGATTTTCATCCGTGCAAACATGTCTCCATCTGCCTTTTCCCACATTGTTCCTAATCTGGGTGATTCGGTTGGCTTCCAGGCATAGGATGGTTTTTGTAGTCAGGAGAGCACGATTGATGAATCGGACCATAAGAACACTGTGTGTGGAAAGGGTTTCACATGAGACAAAACGTGTGCCATAAGTTTAGAGAGTAAAACTGCGGCACACAACTCAAGTCTCGGGACACTAATAGTCTGAAGGGGGGCGACCTTAGTTTTTGCGAGTAATAGATTTGTTGTAATCTTATTAGTGGAGTCTACGCTTCTTATGTAGAGAACCGCGCAGTATGCCTTTTCCGAGGCGTCGCAAAATCCATGAAGTTGGGTGGTATGTTTTGGAGAGAAATTCACCCATCGCGGGATGCGAATATTTTCAAGGGATTTCATGTGAGTGAGAAACCCGTTCCATTTAAAAAGTGAGAGTGGTCTCACGCACTCATCTCAGTCAGTGCCTTCTAGCCATAGTTGCTGGTTGAGTGTTTTAGCCAGAATAACAACTGGTGCCAACCAGCCGGCAGGATCGTATAGTGATGCTACTGCTGACAGAATCTGGCGTTTGGTTGCAGAAGAGCTTGATTTTGGGGTTTTGACACGATATGAGAACGAGTCCGGCACTGCGGTCCACTGGATGCCGAAAGTTTTGGTTGAACTCTTGTCTTCAATTTGAAGGAATTCGGCATCTAGTAAAACATCTTTGGGGAGAGAGCTATGATTAGGTGCAACCTTTTTCAAAGGAAAACCAGCAGAGTCGAGTGCTGCATTTAGTTGCAACTGTGCTCCGAGTGCCTCTTCGAGCTCGTGTCCACCAGACAAGATATCGTCCACATAGCACTCATGTTTGAGAATTTGAGTTGCAGCGGGATATGTTGATATACAATCTTGAGCCAGCTGGTGGAGCGTTCGAATTGCGAGATAGGGTGCACAATTCACACCAAAAGTCACCGTCTTAAGAGCATAATCTTCAATTTGTCCCCCTGGGTTTCGGCGGAACAAAATTCTTTGAAAATCACGGTGCTCTTTGTTAATGAGTATTTGGCGAAACATCTTTTCAATATCGCCAGTGCATGCGAATTGATAGAATCGCCAATTTAGGATCACGCTCATAAGGTCAGACTGCAACGTGGGACCAGTATTGAGATGCGGTTCGGTTTAACGACTGCATGGTGGGGGAGATAAAAAGAGAAAAATTTACCTTCCCTACATATTTCAGTCGCATCGACCTTGTTTATGTGGTCAAGGGTGAGATATTCCGTGAGCACCTTTTGATATTGCTCCTGAAGTTCGGGATTTTTAGTTAGGGACGCTTCGATTCGACTATATTGTCGGGATGCAATAAGTCTCGATGAATTAAGCGTTACTTGGGAGCCAAATTCCTTTTAAAATGGAAGTTTGACGACATAACGACCATCCTCTTTCCGGAAAGTCGTTTGGGTGAACAGATTTTCGCAAAAAAGATCCTCTTCAGACTTGGGAGGGGTTGTGTGAACTTCTTCGAGTTCCCAGAAGCGTTTGAGTTGCTCGCTGGTACTCTCATTTGAGTCGTTTTCCACCACTGTCGTGTTAAACGATACACACTGGAGATGGGTTGGGCCGCTCAAAATCCACCCAAATACGGTGTTTTGAGCTAAGAGTGACCCAAAAACATTTGCTTTGACTCCGTCCAGGATGATAAGTGGGATAATATCACTTCCTTGGACCATGTCAATTTGTGCCGAAATGTGGAAGTTAGGATCTGCGAGAGTGAGATTCCTAATTTCTGCAAAATTAAAGTAAAGTAAAGTATTCTCCAGCATGTTCTATGGATACCAAAGCAGTGGGTGGAATGACCGTCTGGTCGTTCGTTGTGTGGTACGATTGACTGGTGTCAGCTCGAGATGAGGAAGGGTGTTCCTCGGAGGGGTTCGCATTCGTCGTGTGGGATTGGACTACATGCGAACTGCTTGGCTTAGAGGCTTTGCCTTGGAATGCGTTCATATCGGGTTCATGAAGTTGTGTGGTGTGGCTTTTTACACAGAGCACAAGAAAAGGTACTCCGGCAATGTTTGCGTTGGTGGGAATAAGCTAGGCAATTAAAACATAGGCTTTCTTTCGTTACGAAATCCTTTCTACTTTTAATTGTCATCGCTTTGAACTTTGAGTGTATGTGCTAATCTACAACGTGGAGCAGTAGCCTCTGTTGAGAATGTGTGTGTTCTCACGTGTGGTGTTTTTTGTGAAAACACAATTTTTTGGGGTGGTGTCTGTAATTGGGGTTTCGCTTTCAGTCTCATTGAGTTGACCTTCTCAACAACTTCAAATCTGGTTGTGAGGAACTCATCTAATTGGGTCCATGTGTGTAGTTCCGACTGACCAGCGATGGATTGCTCCCATAACGTGAGCGTTTCTTCGGGCATTTTTGTTGAGCACAGAAATACAAGTATTGGATCCCAACTGCTTCTATCAACGTCATGGGAATTGAGCGTTGCTAAGGAATCTGCGAAAGTGGCTTGTATCTTCTGAATTGAAGATCCAATTTCGCTTTGTGCTTGGGGAACACCAAAAATAGCTTTTAGCTGGGCATCAATCAGAATTCTCTTATTCTCAAATCGGGATTTGAGCGCATCCCAGGCGATAGAAAAATTCTTATCACAAAGAGAATATCTTTTCACTATATCAGGAGCTTTGCCTCGAGTTTGGCTTCTTAAGTGATACAGTTTCTGTGCGGGTGTTAAATGGCGGTGATTGCCCTATATGGCTGAGTCACAAGCACCAACCTTCATACCAGTCGAGAAGGCAATCTCGCGTTGAACTTGCGAACTATTTGCTTCGCTTTGCCTATCTCGCTGGTCGCCTTTGAGAAATTCTACGCAGCGGGCTTTTAAACTGAAGTATAGAGGCTTTGCCTCTCTATATACAAGGCATTCGTACTCACTCTCTATTTTTTCCCACAGTTCAGCGAGATCCGTCATCTCTACCTCGACTTTGGCCTCGGTCTGACTGCTGAAGTTAGTCATGATGCCACTGAAGGCTGTGAGCTCTTCGAAGAAAAAGTTTATTTTTGGGACGCTCATTTTCAAACAAAAAATACAAAAATATAAAAATAAATAAAATTTTGTTGGGTAAACCCAAGTGCGCTAAGCTATAGTTATTTTGAGGGAAATAACTGTAATCTATAAGGGAAGTTTATAGAAAAAAATATCTATAGAATTAAAAAAAAATTTATAAAATAAAAACAAAAATTTATAATAATTTTATGGTGCATTAAGCTATAGTTATTTAGGGGAAAATTTACAGAGTATTTTCTACGCAATAGAACTATTTTCGATCTTGCTGCAATTATTAACGAGTTTTAATAATAATTGCAGTTTGATGTATACAAAAGTCAAAAGCCAATGTCCCTACGTTTTCAGCTGCTGCATACGTAAGTGAGCACACGTAGCAACAGGAACGAAACGGGAAAGCACTGCAATTGTTCTTATATGTAGAGAGATAAAACAGTGTAAATGGGAAAATTAAAAAAAAAAAAAGGGGTAGGATATATATCAGTTCAAAAAATTTTTTTTATCTTTGAAATCTTAATTTAAAAAATTTTTACGATAAACAATTTTACAGTTTAAGAAATTGTGCACAAAAAAGTCTTTTAAGTTTTTTAAAATCCGTTCATTCGTTTAAAGGTTATGGGGATTCGAAAATTTTGTTCTAAAAAACTTCGACCACCTACAGTATGGCAACCCTGGAACACACGGACCCAAAATCATATTTTTTTTTAGTTTTCACATATACTACTAGATATATAATTGTCAGAAAAAATGGGGAACTTTTTTTTTAAGTGGCATTTTTTTCAGAGAATGCCTCATATGCCCTTTTTTCTTTTTTAATTATAGCACGCAATGAGGTGTACGTGCATACATATATGTAAATGTATGTGGGCCGTTATAAAAAAGCAAAGGTTACTGACCTTACGCACGGATACTTATGTGTATACCGTTCTCCTTGTAACGTTTTGTATATTTCTTTTTTCTGCTGCTGAGCGCTATTGTTGTTGTTGTGGGTGCTAAGCGCTGGAACTGCCGTTGCGGTTGTGGAACGTGGAGTTGTTGTTATGACTGCTAAGCGCTAAAAACTGCCGTTGCAGTTGCTGAGCGTTACACTTTTTTTTTGCACTTTTTACACTTGCACTTTATGTATGTACATATGTATATGTAATAAAAAAAAAGAAAAAATCACAAACAAATGCTTTTGGGGGTGGTTTATTTTTGTAAGCTTTTTTTTTTTTATTTGAACTTTTTTTTTTTTTAAATAAAACACATTTTTTTCTTCGTGTATGCGCTTTTTTCACTTGACTATGTTTTTAGGAACTTGCTGTTCTTCCTTAAAAAAAAATGCTTTGCTGTGTTTTTTTTTCTTTTTAAGTTAGCTCATTTTTATTTTTGTACTTCACTTGTAGTTTTTTATAGTTTTTGTCACTTTCACTTTCACTTTTTTTTTTTTTTTTTTTTTTTGTAATGTTTAATTAAACACCTATTTTTTTTTGGTTTTGTTTGTGTGTTTGGGGTCACTTTATGTTTTTTTTTTGTCACTTTGTTATCACGAAAAAAAAATGTTTCCAATGTTCATATATGTATGTATATATATATATATATATATATATTTATGCATATATATATTTTATGTGGGCTTTTTTTAACGTTTTTGCTTGCTTTTTTTTAGGCCCTGTACCGAAGGTACAAGAGCCTATTGGGTTTGTGCAAATGTATGTAACAGGTAGAAATAATGGTCGGAGACCCCCCAAAGTTACCCCCATTATGGTCAGGAGTGATAGAGGAGTCGATATAGCCATGTCCGTCTGTCCGTCCGTCCGTCCGTCCGTCCGTATGAACGAAAGGATCTCGGAAACGGTAATAGATAGAGACTTCGTGTTTTTTGCATTCGTCTAGGACTGCTCCGGAATTTCACAAGTTTATTTTGAAATTTTGCCCCTCCCCCCCTTCCCCATAAAATCACCCCCAAGGAGAAATATTTCTTCGGCACAAGAAAAATTGAGTATGCCAGTATAAAGTTAACGTCCCTCTTAGTCAAAATCCAAAAAGTTCATCAAAATCGGATAATAAATAACGATTTTATAACCAATTGAAGTTGAATGACCCCCCTTTCCTCTTCATTCATATTCGAGCAGTGAGAAGTGGTCATGTGTTTGGTCATATGCTCGGGAAACGTTTAATGTGTTTGTTAGGAGACCTGAACTGGTACAGGGCCTCTTACAGTCGGTTACGCCTGACTGTATTTTCTTACTTGTTTTTTTTTGTTTCACTTTGCACTTTTTTTTGATTTTTCATCTTTTTTTTTTTGGTCTTTTTTAGGCCCTGTACCGAAGGTACAAGAGCCTATTGGGTTTGTGCAAATGTATGTAACAGGTAGAAATAATGGTCGGAGACCCCCCAAAGTTACCCCCATTATGGTCAGGAGTGATAGAGGAGTCGATATAGACATGTCCGTCTGTCCGTCCGTCCGTCCGTATGAACGAAAGGATCTCGGAAACGGTAATAGATAGAGACTTCGTGTTTTTTGCATTCGACTAGGACTGCTCCGGAATTTCACAAGTTTATTTTAAAAACTTGCCCCTCCCCCCCTTCCCCATAAAATCACCCCCAAGGGTAAAAATTTCTTCGGCACAAAAAAAAATAAGTATGCCAGTATAGAGATATCGTCCTTCTTAGCCAAAATCCGAAAAGTTCATCAAAATCGGATAATAAATGACGATTTTATAAGCAATTGAATTTGAACGACCCCCCTTTTCTTTTCATTCATATTCGCGCAGTGAGAAGTGGTCATGTGTTTGGTCATAAGCTAGGGAAACATTTAATGTGTTTGTTAGGCGAACTGAACTGGTACAGGGCCTCTTACAGTCGGTTACGCCCGACTGAAATTTCCTTACTTGTTTCTATTTTAAATTGCGCGGGAATTGAGTTCACGATATTAAGCGGACTGTATTTTTTTTAGTGGCTCGAAGGACCAATGTTTAACTCTTAAAAGATATGCGCGTTTTTTCATAAAAAAATGGAATTTAAAAAAACGATGCGAACTTGATTGCGGGTTTTATTTTCAATATATGTATATATTACGCACGTACATCGATCCACAGATTTAAAACGAAAGAAAGTGGGCCCTAACATGGCGGCCGTTTTTATATCAAGGAGAGAAAGTGCATTGGAAAGGACTAAACCGTAAAATAGTGGTTTTCCTTTCCAATGCATTTCATGTTGCGCGCAGGCAACCACTTAAGCTAAAAAAACTACAAACGTCTCGACACATCTCACGCTGGGATGCATCTCACGCTTCGACACGTCTGTTTATGTCAAAGTCAAAAAATTTTATCAAAATCGGATAATAAATGACGATTTTATTCGCAATTGAATCTTGCTAATTCGAGCGGCGACCTGTACTGAAACAGGGCCTTTTACAGTTGGTTACGCCCGACTTTAATAAATAATAATAAATAGATTAAATACGTCAGTCTCCGTCATTTTAATATTTTTAAAGTGTGGTACCCGAAAAAAAAAATAATATTTTAAAAAATGTTATATTATACTAGCTTTAACCCGCGACTTCGTTGGCGTATATTTCGATAACAAATGGCATAACTAATGACTTTTTTGTTTTCCTTTAGTTCTAAAAATATATACAAAACTTAACAGGTTGATTTCTACTGATCCTCTTAACATTCAATCCAAATTTCATCTCTGTATCTTAAATGGATGCAAAGATATGACAAATTTTGATTATCGCTCATATGGAAGGTGGGCCATCACCCCCTTTGATTTTGACCAAACATAATTGGTTGACATCTATTGATCCTCTTAACATGTAATCCAAATTTCATTTCTGTACCTTTAATGGATGCAAAGATATGACAAATTTTGATTATCGCTTATATGGGAAGTGGGGTTCCCAAAATCTATGTTTCAGGTATGTTACTTGCTGCCATCGAGTAAGATGAGATGTTTTCTTAGATCTCACGTTCTGCTCAGGTAGAGCCAGAAGTGATGACCTAATTAATAAATGCGCCGGTGTTAGCGCTTCACCATCATTTCGATCATCTGAATGTGTTTGTAAAGGGCGAGAATTTAAGATTGCCCCTACTTCAATCACCACAGTTTCAAGCTCTTCGAAATTGAGATTGGAGTTTGCTATAGTTTTCAGCAGGATTGTTTTCGCAGACTTGACTGCGGCTTCCCACAAACCGCCAAAGTCTGGAGCACGGGGTTGGTTGAATTTAAATTCACAGCCAGAATCAATCGTGAACTGCTCCAAATTTGCAGTTGTTTGCTGGCTGAAGAAGCGGCGCTTGAATTGGTTGCATTGTGGGTTTAAACAAAGTACAAATGTGTTAGTTGATAGGTCTGATATCAATTCTGCATGAATTGCCTTAGATGCAAAGCATATAAAAATCGCAATATAAGTTTTATATGGTGCTTTGCCAAGAATACGATAGGACGTATAAAATTGCCCACACAGGTCAACACCTGTGACTAGAAATGGACGCTGTGTTCAAAGTCGATCTGCAGGAAGTGGTGCCATGATCTGTGTTTGCATTCTGGGTTTGTAGTGAAAACATTGAATGCATCGCAGTACCAATTTCCTCACTAATTCTCGTTAACAATCCAAATTTGCAGACGTAAAACAGTAGTAAAACAATAAGTATTTTTGCGCCCTCATGTAAATGCGTAAATCGATGTTCCTTTTGGTAATAACGCAGGAAATTTTGCATCATATGTGGTAGGTGCCTCCGCCAACCGACCGCCTACTCGCAATATAATCATTACTCCTGAAGTCGTTGGAATTTCATCAAAAAATGGTGTTAGCTTTTGAATGTCTGGTTTGAGAATTTTATTTGCCTTTAAACTCTCAATCTCCTTAGCGTAAACTTCATGTTGTATGAGTGACACAAGTCGAAGGAATGAATTGTACACTTCAATCGGAGTTATGTGTGTAATGTTCTGAAGATTTAAATCTTTTTTGGGTGCGATCCGATTAAATACTCTCAGTATATAAACATATATACGTAATACAGTTTTGAATGAAGAAATCCTGTCGAAGAGCGTATTGAGTATCTGTGTCCCATTTGCGTTGCTCTAAGTCTTTCTTATCAATTGTTGATATGCCATCAGCAGAGTGTTGAGGCCATAACGAAGCATTTTGTGTGAGAAACTTTGGTCCTGTAAACCAAATCGATTCTTTTTGACACGATGTCTGCGGGATTGTCTTTCCCTGGAACACGTTTCCATATCACGCCACGGGACTTGTCTTGAATATCCGATACTCGGTTTCCTACGAAACAGTTCAAAGTAGCGGAGTGCATCTTTATCCAATGTTATACAATGCGTGAATCTGTCCAAAAGTAAATTTGATTAATATAATTGTTCAATTTATGTTGAATTTTATGTCACGTGTTACAAAATAATGCAGCCGCTCATAACTCCAACGAAATCGCCTTGATTGGTGCAACCTTCGATTTAGCCATTAGCAATCTAGTTTCATATTTACCATTTACGCTTGCACGTTTGAGTCTTTGATATTAAAACGTATCTAGGCATTTCAATAAGATGTAGATCTGTTTCTATGTTTTTCCAGGCGTTGTTTAACTCTTCTGAGAGAGGCTCGTCCCAGTCGACACGTTGAATCCATAAGTCCTGGACCAAAATCTTGCACCTAATGATTATTGGGCTCAATAAACCTGAGATATCATAAATGCGTGCAGAGACCGAAAGTATACTACGTTTTGTTGCTGTTTTTGTTACAGCTAAGTTGTATTTGAAGCATAATATATCTTGCTTTGGCTTCCACGACATGCCTAAAGCTTTATTATATTCTGTTCATCTAATTTAAACTTAAATTCATAGTCACTGTCCTTCCATTGACAATGATTGCAATTCCATTTGGCCAACTGAAGGCCTGATTGTAGAAGTAGCTTCTCTACTTGTTCAGCTTTTACAAGTATCTCTTCTACGTTATCTGCTCCAGTGAACATATCATAAACGTACATGTCGTTCTCAAGCACAGTAGCACCAATAGGAAATTCAGTCTTGTACTTATTTGCAATGAAAAATAAACTTCTTATAGCTAGGAATGGTGCACACGATAAGCAGTACGTTACAGTATTCAGCTCAGAAAGTTGTAATGGTAAATGTGAATTATTTTTCCAAAAAACCAATTGAAATCTTCGATCATCGGGATGTACCATAAACTGTCGATACATTTTTGAAATGTCAGCTGTCAGAGCGTAACGATTTAATCGAAACGATACAAATGTAAGAATCAAATCTTGTTGCACCTTTCGTCCAACAAGCATTATTTCATTTAACGATTTTTGTGTTGTGGTCTTAGCCGACGCATCGAAAACTACACGCAATTGCGTTGTTGAACTTTCGGGTCGTAGCACGCAATGGGGTGGAATCACATAGTGTGGTCGTTTGCGATCGATGATTATGATTACTGGACTCATATGCCCAAGGCGTTGGTATTCCTCCACAAAACAATGTGTATGACTTTTTCAACTTTGAATTACGCTCTAAACGCCGCTCTAAAATATGAAATCGTCGTTCCGCATTTATATATGAGTCTCCAAGCGTTGTAGGACTTTCCTTGGATGATAATTGAACTTGAACACGACCATTGGCGAGAGTAATAGTGTTTCGTTTGTAGTATTATTCGCACACCTGGTTCTCAACTGGTTCTGGTTTTGGAAATGCTTCTCCAAACTCTTCTACTTCCCAGAATCTTTGTAATGCTGAATCTAAAGAAGATAATCCAGTAAGATTTCAAGTTGAAACCTTAGAGGGAACATTATCGATAAGTTTACCACCTATAATCCAGCCCAGCTTTGTACTGATTAAACACGGTAAACCTTCACCTAGTGTAATTTTGCCTCCAGAGAGCAAATCAAAAAAATCTTGTGTGCTTAATAGTAGATCGATCCGTTGTGGCTTGTAGAATGAAGGATCTGCTAGCTCAATTCCGTTTGGAATATTCCAGTCGACGGTGCGTACATATTGGTCCGGATGCTTTAATGAAATTGCCTTTGTGACTGCAAACTGACCTAACCAACTATGTGACGATATGCGTGATTTAATTGTAGTTGAGACTGAGAACTTTAACTGAGTTCTGACATCTGCAATTCCAGACGCTTCTTGATGAACGCGCTGAAATTTAAGTTGAAGCCGCTTGGCTAACTCCTCTGTGATAAAATTGAGTTCAGAGCATGAGTCAAGTAGATCTCGTGCTGGCTGAAACGATCCGTATTTATCTTTCACAAAAACAAGTGCAGTAGGTATCAACGCGAGCTGTTAGAGAGCGATATCGAGAGAAACGGAGAGAGGAGAAATGCCTTTTCAGACGCAAGAAAAAGGAGCAAGAAAGGCGGGAGTTTGAGGATGTTGAGATGTTCCGTAACAGAAATGAAGCTCGAAAATTCTACCAAAAGGTCAAGCGTCTGACTGAAGGTTTTAAGCCCGGAGTAACTTTCTGTAAGGATGAGAATGGAAGTCTGGTAACGGATGAACAGGAATCACTGAGATTATGGAGGAGTCATTTCTCCAACCTACTCGTAGGCGATGAAGCGCACAATACCGCCGAAAGAGAAATGACACCGGAACCACCAGTTAATGATGGCACTATTGTAGAGCCACCGGACTATTACGAGGTCGATTCAGTTATTAAAAAGCTGAAAAATAACAAAGCGGCAGGCTCTGATGGGCTGCCAGCTGAGTTATTTAAGACCGGCCGCGAAGAGTTGGTTAGGAGTATGCACCAGCTTTTATGCAAGATATGGTCCGATGAACGCATACCCAATGACTGGAATCTCAGTGTTCTCTGTCCTATCTTTAAGAAAGGAGACCCCGCTGTTTGCGCCAACTACCGCGGAATAAGTCTCCTTTCCATTGGATATAAGACTTTGTCGGGCGTATTGTGTAATAGGCTGAAGCCATATACCGACTCACTGATAGGACGATATCAGTGTGGCTTCAGACCAAAAAGGTCGACCAGTGACCAAATATTCACATTACGCCAAATCTTGGAAAAGACCCGTGAGTTCAACAAAGACACTCACCACCTATTTGTCGATTACACGACGACACGACGATAAGAGCGAAGTTCTTCGACGCCCTGTCTGCACTAGGTATCCCGGCAAAGATTGTCCGTCTTTGCATCGCGACGCTATCTAACACACAAAGCGTTGTCAGGGTGGGGAAAAACCTCTCCGACCCCTTTGATACCAAGAGAGGTTTCATGCAGGGCGATGCTCTATCGTGCGATTTTTTCAATCTCCTGATGGAATACATCCTACGCCAATGCCCGTACATACAGAGTATGTCGGGCTCGATCTTCCAAAAGGAAGTGATGCTGCTCGCTTACGCCGATGACATCGATATCATCGGTACGCAGGAACGGCGAGTCAGCAAGGCGTTCTCGGAGATTGAAAAACAGTCTCGGCTCACGGGTCTAGCGGTGAACGAGGACAAGACGAAGTACTTGGTGTCTTCTCGCACTCCGTCAAGGCGTCTTGGACGGTCAGTGACGATGGAGAATTTCAACTTCAGTGTTGTAGAAAACTTCGTCTATCTCGGAACAGAGATCATCAGCAACAACAACGTCAGCCTGGAGATCAGGCGAAGAATCACGCTTGCAAACAGATGTTTTTTTTGGGCTGAGCAAGCAAATGAGAAGTAAAGCCCTCTCTCGACGGACGAAAATAAAGATATATAAGACGCTGATACTCCCGGTCCTACTGTATGGCGCAGAGGCATGGACCGTGATTGAGTCGGATGAGACAGCGTTGGAAGTCTTCGAGAGGAAGATTCTTCGCAGAATTTTTGGTCCTATTAGAGTCGGCGACGAGTTTAGGTCCCGTATGAACCGCGAGCTGTACGAGCTATTCAATGAGGTTGACATAGTCCAGCGCATAAAATTCCAGCGGCTGCACTGGGCTGGGCACCTCATTCGAATGGACGAAGGAGCTCCAGCACGCATGGTTTACATGGGGGGCCCAAACTTGATTGGTGGACGCCGACATAGAGGACGACCGGGCACTCGATGGAATGACCAGGTATGGAGAGATCTCTCCGTACTTGGCATTCAGAACGACTGGCGCCAGCGCGCACAGAATTATGGAGGCTGGCGCGCTTTCCTGGACGCGGCCATGACCGGTAGGCGGTTGACGGCCATTTAACCAACCAACCAGTTGATCATGTTGGACCTTCTTGTGATTGCTGAATAGCCCCTTCTTGTCTTACATAATCATGTAGGCATGAGTGGTGTGCTCCCTTGCATACCCTACATCTTGATTTCGATTGAAACTGCGGTCTTATATGCCCTTGACGAAGGCAATTGAAGCATGATCCTGAATGCTTTGCTATTTTACATTTATCTTTTAATGAAAGCTTTAAGAACGATGCACACGAACCTAAACTTTGGCACAAACCATGCCACTACGGGCAATTAGATTGCGCATTAACAAATGCATTTGACGCTCTCTTATTTTTTATCTTTTGGTCTATCTATAGGCGGGTATTTTACATGGCTTTCCGAAAATTGGCAGTGTCTGCTTAAAGTTTTGTAGCACGATTCCCATGATGGCAACTCTTCATAATCTTTCTTCGAATCGTACGCACGCTTGGTATCAGCAACACCTTTGATAAGACAAGCTGAATAATTATGCCGTTCATTATTTCAGCTTCTGTACCTAATGATAGTAGGGACAATCCAATTGCTGATACTGAGTCTAATACAGCCTTAAGTGGCATTGGGTCTATTAATTAACACTTTCTTGTGATATCTTTCTTTTAATTTAATTTAATTTTAAGAGATTTGGGATAATGTTCGTCTGTTACTTGAAATGACTCTATTGCACTGAGCGCTGCACCCGACAAACAACTTAGCAGATACTTAAATTTATCTACTACTGGAATGGACTAATCATCATGCACCATATTGTTAAATGTTGATATAAAGCGCTTATACTGTCCATACTTGCCATCAAACTTTAGCAATTTAAGCAAAGGCATTCGATTATGATGCTGATTGGGTGTGCACATTGTTGCATTAAACATACTAGTGTCCGCTAGTTTCTCCGATTTATTACTTCCTAGCTGCTTGAGTATAAGTACTTCAGTTTCGATATAGAAATCTTCTATGAACTCTCAGTATCCGTAGGCTCCAGTTTTTCAATTTGTGTTTGAACTTGACACACTTGCTTGAAATATGATTCAAGTTTTTCCAAACGACATTCTAAATTGCTCGCATTAATTTCATTTGTTTGCTTTTCCACTTTCTGTTTAATATTGCTAGTTTTCCCACATACTATAGTGCAAATAGCGATTCTTTAATTTTTGATGAGTAGAATAGGAAACTTTAAATCACTCCTTGCAAAATTCTAATGCTTGTAATGTTGCACTCAATTTAAATAAAGGTCGGAGTTTAGTAGTGTAGAGATAACACGAAGAACAGAATTCACTACGACATTCTTTTTTCACTGGCAAAATTATTAAAACGTTTGCATGTAATAAATACTATTTAATGCTTACAGTTTTGTTCGATTTCATCAACTTATCTTTTTATCTTTTGCTGGCAAACAATTATCCAGCAGTAGACGTTTGTAGATGCGGTAGGCGGCGGTGTGTATAGTAACCGATGCGACGAGGGATCAAATGGTGTAGGAAACAATGTAGCAGGCGGCGTTGGTGGATGATGTAGACAGCGACGTAAGCAGCGACGTTAGTAACGACGAAGCAACAGTTATTTCTTTGTATGCTGTATCCAACTGTGATGTAGACGACGGACAGGAGGAGCGACGATAAACGCACTTTAACTTGCTTACATATATAAGGCTTATATGTATGACTAGCTTTTACCGCCGACTTCGTCCGCGGATCTTCCGATAAAAAGTAGCATATCTAATAACTTTTCTTATTTTGCCTCACCTCTAATTTTGACCAAACTTAACCCGTTTACTTCTCATGATCCTCTTAAAATGTATACCAAATTTCATCTCTGTACCTTAAATGGATGCAAACATATGACAAATTTTGATTATCGCTAACATGAGGGGTGGGGCAACGCCACCTCCGATTTTGTCCAAACTTAACAGGTTGACTTCTCCTCATCCTCTTAACATGTATACAAAATTTCATCTCTTTACCTTAAATGGATCCACAGATATGCAAAAATATCGCCCCATCTGATTTTGACCATACTTTACAGGTTGACTTCTACTGATCCTCTTAACTTGTAGACCAAATTTCATCTCTGTGCCTTAAACGGATGCAAACATATGACAAATTTTGATTATCGCTTATATGGAGGGTGGGGCATCGCCCATCCGATTTTGACCAAACATTACAGGTTGACATCTATTGTTCCTCTTAACATGTAATCCAAATTTCATTTCTGTATCTTAAATGGATCCAAAGATATGACAAATTTTTATTATCGCTTATATGGTTGGTGGGGTATCGCCCCATCTGATTTTGACCATACTAAACAGGTTGACTTCTACTGATCCTCTTAACATGTAGTTCAAATTTCATCTCTGTACCTTAAATGGATGCAAACATATGACAAAATTTGATTATCGCTTATATGAAAGGTGGTGTATCACCCCCACCGACTTGGACCAAACTTAACAAGTTGACATCTACTGATTCTCTTAACAAGTATTCCAAATTTCATCTCTGTAACTTAAATGGATGCAAAGATATGACCATTTTTGATTATCGCTTATATGGAAGATGGGGTATCGGCCCCTCCAAATTTGACCAAACTCAACAGGTTGTCATCTACTGATCCTCTTACAATGTAATCCAAAGTTCATCTCTGTACCTTAAATGGATGCAAACATATGACAATTTTTTAATATCGTTTATATGGAAGGTGGGTTATCGCCCTCTCCAATTTTGACCAAACTTAACAGGTTGACTTCGAATGATCCTCTTAATATGTATGTCAAATTTTATCGCTGTACCTTAAATGGATGCAAAGATATGATAAATTTTGATAATTGCTTATATGAAAGGTGGGGTATCACCCCCTCTGACCAAACTTAACAATTTGACTTCTACTGATCCTCTTAAAATGAATACCAAATTTCATCTCTGTACCTTTAATGGATGCAAAGATATGACCATTTTTGCTTATCGCTTATATGGAAGGTGGGGTATCGCCCCCTCCGATTTTGACCAAAGTCAACAGGTTGGCATCTAATAATCCTCTTACCATGTAGTCAAAAGTTCATATCTGTACCTTAAATGGATCCAAAGATGTAACAAATTTTGATTATCGCTTATATGGAAAGTGGGTTATCGCCCCTTCCGATTTTGACCATACTTAACAGGTTGACTTCTACTGAAACTCTTAACATGTCATCCAAATTTCATCTCTGTACTTTAAATGGATGCAAACATATGACAAATTTTGATTAACGCTTTTATGGAAGGTGGAGTATCGCCCCTCCGATTTTGACCATACTTAACAGGTTGACTTGAACTGATCCTCTTAACATGTAGTCCAAATTTCATCTATGTACCTTAAATGGATGCAAACATATGACAAATTTTGATTATCGCTTATATGGTTGGTGGGGTATCGCCCCATCTGATTTTGACCATACTTAACAGGTTGACTTCTACTGATCCTCTTAACATGTAGTCCAAATTTCATCTCTGTACCTTAAACGGATGCAAACATATGACAAATTTTGATTATCGTTTATATGGTTGGTGGGGTATCGCCCCATCTGATTTTGACCATACTTAACAGATTGACTTCAACTGATCCTCTTAACATGTAGTCCAAATTTCATCTCTGTACCTTAAATGGATGCAAACATATGACAAATTTTGATTATCGCTTATATGGTTGGTGGGGTATCGCCCCATCTGATTTTGACCATACTTAACAGGTTGACTTCTACTGATCGTCTTAACATGTAGACCAAATTTCATCTCTGTACCTTAAATGGATGCAAACATATGACAAATTTTGATTATCGCTTATATGGAAGGTGGTGTATCACCCCCACCGACTTGGACCAAACTTAACAAGTTGACATCTACTGATTCTCGTAACATTTATTCCAAATTTCATCTCTGTAACTTAAATGGATGCAAAGATATGACCATTTTTGATTATCGCTTATATGGAAGATGGCGTATCGGCCCCTCCGATTTTGATGAAACTCAACAGGTTGTCATCTACTGATCCTCTTACAATGTAATCCAAAGTTTATCTCTGTACCTTAAATGGATGCAAACATATGACAATTTTTGAATATCGCTTATATGGAAGGTGGGTTATAGCCCTCTCCGATTTTGACCAAACTTAACAGGTTGACTTCGAATGATCCTCTTAATATGTATGTCAAATTTTATCGCTGTACCTTAAATGGATGCAAAGATATGATAAATTTTGATTATTGCTTATATGAAAGGTGGGGTATCGCCCCCTCCGATTTTGACCAAAGTCAACAGGTTGGCATCTAATAATCCTTTTACCATGCAGTCAAAAGTTCATATCTGTACCTTAAATGGATCCAAAGATGTAACAAATTTTGATTATCGCTTATATGGAAAGTGGGTTATCGCCCCCTCCGATTTTGACCATACTTAACAAGTTGACTTCTACTGAACCTCTTAACATTTAGTCCAAATTTCATCGCTGTACTTTGAATGGATGCAAACATATGACAAATTTTGATTATCGCTTTTATGGAAGGTGGGGTATCGCCCCTCCGATTTTGACCATACTTAACAAGTTGACTTCAACTGATCCTCTTAACATGTACTATAAATTTCATCTATGTACCTTAAATGGATGCAAACATATGACAAATTTTGTTTAACGCTTATATGGTTGGTGGGGTATCGCCCCATCTGATTTTGACCATACTTAACAGGTTGACTTCTACTGATCCTCTTAACATGTAATCCAAATTTCGTCTCTGTACCTTAAACGGATGCAAACATATGACAAATTTTGATTATCGCTTATATGGTTGGTGGGGTATCGCCCCATCTGATTTTGACCATACTTAACAGGTTGACTTCAACTGATCCTCTTAACATGTAGTCCAAATTTCATCTATGTACCTTAAATGGATGCAAACATATGACAAATTTTGATTATCGCTTATATGGTTGGTGGGGTATTGCCCCATCTGATTTTGACCATACTTAACAGGTTGACTTCTACTGATCCTCTTAACATGTAGACCAAATTTCATCTCTGTACCTTAAACGGATGCAAACATATGACAAATTTTGATTATCGCTTATATGGAGGGTCGGGCATCGCCCATCCGATTTCGACCAAACATTACAGGTTGACATTTATTGTTCCTCTTAAAATGTAATCCAAATTTCATTTCTGTACCTGAAATGGATCCAAAGATATGACAAATTTTTATTATCGCTTATATGGTTGGTGGGGTATCGCCCCATCTGATTTGGACCATACTTAACAGGTTGACTTCTACTGATCCTCTTAACATGTAGTTCAAATTTCATCTCTGTACCTTAAATGGATGAAAACATATGACAAATTTTGATTATCGCTTATATGGAAGGTGGTGTATCACCCCCACGGATTTTGACTAAACTCAACAGGTTGTCATCTACTGATCCTCTTACAATGTAATCAAAGTTCTCTATACATTAAATGGATGCAAACATATGACAATTTTTGAATATCGCTTATATGGAAGATGGGTTATCGCCCTCTCCGATTTTGACCAAACTTAACAGGTTGACTTCGAATGATCCTCTTAATATGTATGTCAAATTTTATCGCTGTACCTTAAATGGATGCAAAGATATTATACATTTTGATTATTGCTTATATGAAAGGTGGGGTATCGCCCCCTCCGACCAAACTTAACAATTTGACTTCTACTGATCCTCTTAAAATGAATACCAAATTTCATCTCTGTACCTTAAATGGATGCAAACATATGACAAATTTTGATTATCGCTTATATGGAATGTGGGGTATCGCCCCTTCCGATTTTGACCAAACTCAACAGGTTGACTTCGAATGATCCTCTTAACATGTATACCAAATTTCATCTGCTTACCTTAAATGGATGCAAACATATAACAAATATTGATTATCGCTTATATGGTGGGTGGGGTATCGCCCCCTCTGATTTTGACCAAACTCAACAGGTTGACATCTACTGATCCTCTTACCATGTAATCCAAAGTTCATCTCTGTACCTTAAATGGATGCAAACATATGACAAATTTTGATTATCGCATATATGGAATGTGGGGTATCGCCCCCTCCGATTTTGACCAAAGTCAACAGGTTTACTTCGAATGATCCTCTTAACATGTATACCAAATTTCATCTGCTTACCTTAAATGGATGCAAACATATAACAAATATTGATTATCGCTTATATGGTGGGTGGGGTATCGCCCCCTCTGATTTTGACCAAACTCAACAGGTTGACATCTACTGATCCTCTTACCATGTAATCCAAATTTCGTCTCTGTACCTTAAACGGATGCAAACATATGACAAATTTTGATTATCGCTTATATGGTTGGTGGGGTATCGCCCCATCTGATTTTGACCATACTTAACAGGTTGACTTCAACTGATCCTCTTAACATGTAGTCCAAATTTCATCTATGTACCTTAAATGGATGCAAACATATGACAAATTTTGATTATCGCTTATATGGTTGGTGGGGTATTGCCCCATCTGATTTTGACCATACTTAACAGGTTGACTTCTACTGATCCTCTTAACATGTAGACCAAATTTCATCTCTGTACCTTAAACGGATGCAAACATATGACAAATTTTGATTATCGCTTATATGGAGGGTGGGGCATCGCCCATCCGATTTCGACCAAACATTACAGGTTGACATTTATTGTTCCTCTTAAAATGTAATCCAAATTTCATTTCTGTACCTGAAATGGATCCAAAGATATGACAAATTTTTATTATCGCTTATATGGTTGGTGGGGTATCGCCCCATCTGATTTTGACCATACTTAACAGGTTGACTTCAACTGATCCTCTTAACATGTAGTCCAAATTTCATCTATGTACCTTAAATGGATGCAAACATATGACAAATTTTGATTATCGCTTATATGGTTGGTGGGGTATTGCCCCATCTGATTATGACCATACTTAACAGGTTGACTTCTACTGATCCTCTTAACATGTAGACCAAATTTCAACTCTGTACCTTAAACGGATGCAAACATATGACAAATTTTGATTATCGCTTATATGGAGGGTGGGGCATCGCCCATCCGATTTCGACCAAACATTACAGGTTGACATTTATTGTTCCTCTTAAAATGTAATCCAAATTTCATTTCTGTACCTGAAATGGATCCAAAGATATGACAAATTTTTATTATCGCTTATATGGTTGGTGGGGTATCGCCCCATCTGATTTGGACCATACTTAACAGGTTGACTTCTACTGATCCTCTTAACATGTAGTTCAAATTTCATCTCTGTACCTTAAATGGATGCAAACATATGACAAATTTTGATTATCGCTTATATGGAAGGTGGTGTATCACCCCCACGGATTTTGACTAAACTCAACAGGTTGTCATCTACTGATCCTCTTACAATGTAATCCAAAGTTCTCTATACATTAAATGGATGCAAACATATGACAATTTTTGAATATCGCTTATATGGAAGATGGGGCATCGCCCTCTCCGATTTTGACCAAACTTAACAGGTTGACTTCGAATGATCCTCTTAATATGTATGTCAAATTTTATCGCTGTACCTTAAATGGATGCAAAGATATTATACATTTTGATTATTGCTTATATGAAAGGTGGGGTATCGCCCCCTCCGACCAAACTTAACAATTTGACTTCTACTGATCCTCTTAAAATGAATACCAAATTTCATCTCTGTACCTTAAATGGATGCAAACATATGACAAATTTTGATTATCGCTTATATGGAATGTGGGGTATCGCCCCTTCCGATTTTGACCAAACTCAACAGGTTGACTTCGAATGATCCTCTTAACATGTATACCAAATTTCATCTCTGTACCTTAAACGGATGCAAACATATGACAAATTTTGATTATCGCTTATATGGAGGGTGGGGCATCGCCCCCTCTGATTTTGACCAAACTCAACAGGTTGACATCTACTGATCCTCTTACCATGTAATCCAAAGTTCATCTCTGTACCTTAAATGGATGCAAACATATAACAAATATTGATTATCGCTTATATGGTGGGTGGGGTATCGCCCCCTCTGATTTTGACCATACTTAACAGGTTGACTTCTACTGATCCTCTTAACATGTAGACCAAATTTCATCTCTGTACCTTAAACGGATGCAAACATATGACAAATTTTGATTATCGCTTATATGGAGGGTGGGGCATCGCCCATCCGATTTCGACCAAACATTACAGGTTGACATTTATTGTTCCTCTTAAAATGTAATCCAAATTTCATCTCTGTACCTGAAATGGATGCAAAGATATGACAAATTTTTATTATCGCTTATATGGTTGGTGGGGTATCGGCCCATCTGATTTTGACCATACTTAACAGGTTGACTTCTACTGATCCTCTTAACATGTAGTCCAAATTTCATCTCTGTACCTTAAATGGATGCAAACATATGACAAATTTTGATTATCGCTTATATGGAAGGTGGGGTATCGCCCCATCCGATTTTGACCATACTTAACAGGTTGACTTCTACTGATCCTCTTAACATGTAGACCAAATTTCATCTCTGTACCTTAAATGGATGCAAACATATGACAAATTTTGATTATCGCTTATATGGAAGGTGGGGATCGCCCCATCCGATTTCGACCAAACTTAACAGGTTGACATTCTACTGTTCCTCTTAACATGTAGTCCAAATTTCATCTCTGTACCTTAAATGGATGCAAAGATATGACAAATTTTTATTATCGCTTATATGGTTGGTGGGGTATCGCCCCATCTGATTTTGACCATACTTAACAGGTTGACTTCTACTGATCCTCTTAACATGTAGTCCAAATTTCATCTATGTACCTTAAATGGATGCAAACATATGACAAATTTTGATTATCGCTTATATGGATGGTGGGGTATCGCCCCCTCCGATTTTGACCATACTTAACAGGTTGACTTCTACTGATCCTCTTAACATGTAGACCAAATTTCATCTCTGTACCTTAAATGGATGCAAACATATGACAAATTTTGATTATCGCTTATATGGAGGGTGGGGTATCGCCCATCCGATTTTGACCAAACTTAACAGGTTGACATTTACTGATCCTCTTAACATGTAATCCAAATTTCATTTCTGTACCTTAAATGGATGCAAAGATATGACAAATTTTGATTATCGCTTATATGGTTGGTGGGGTATCGCCCCATCCGATTTTGACCATACTTAACAGGTTGATTTCTACTGATCCTCTTAACATGTAGTCCAAATTTCATCTCTGTACCTTAAATGGATGCAAACATATGACAAATTTTGATTATCGCTTATATGGAAGGTGGGGTATCGCCCCATCCGATTTGGACCAAACTTAACAGGTTGACATTTACTGATCCTCTTAACATGTAGTCCAAATTTCATCTCTGTACCTTAAATGGATGCAAAGATATGACAAATTTTGATTATCGCTTATATGGTTGGTGGGGTATCGCCCCATCCGATTTGGACCATACTTAACAGGTTGACTTCTACTGATCCTCTTAACATGTAGTCCAAATTTCATCTCTGTACCTTAAATGGTTGCAAACATATGATAAATTTTGATTAACGCTTATATGGAAAGTTGGGTATCGCCCCATCTGATTTTGGCCATACTTAACAGGTTGATTTCTACTGATCCTCTTAACATGTAGTCAAAATTTCATCTCTGTACCTTAAATGGATGCAAACATCTGACAAATTTTGATTATCGCTTATATGGTTGGTGGGGTATCGCCCCATCTGATTTTGACCATACTTAACAGGTTGATTTCTACTGATCCTCTTAACATGTAGTTCAAATTTCATCTCTGTACCTTAAATGGATGCAAACATATGACAAATTTTGATTATCGCTTATATGGAAGGTGGTGTATCACCCCCACGGATTTTGACTAAACTCAACAGGTTGTCATCTACTGATCCTCTTACAATGTAATCCAAAGTTCTCTATACATTAAATGGATGCAAACATATGACAATTTTTGAATATCGCTTATATGGAAGATGGGGCATCGCCCTCTCCGATTTTGACCAAACTTAACAGGTTGACTTCGAATGATCCTCTTAATATGTATGTCAAATTTTATCGCTGTACCTTAAATGGATGCAAAGATATTATACATTTTGATTATTGCTTATATGAAAGGTGGGGTATCGCCCCCTCCGACCAAACTTAACAATTTGACTTCTACTGATCCTCTTAACATGTAGTACCAAATTTCATCTCTGTACCTTAAATGGATGCAAACATATGACAAATTTTGATTATCGCTTATATGGAATGTGGGGTATCGCCCCTTCCGATTTTGACCAAACTCAACAGGTTGACTTCGAATGATCCTCTTAACATGTATACCAAATTTCATCTGCTTACCTTAAATGGATGCAAACATATAACAAATATTGATTATCGCTTATATGGTGGGTGGGGTATCGCCCCCTCTGATTTTGACCAAACTCAACAGGTTGACATCTACTGATCCTCTTACCATGTAATCCAAAGTTCATCTCTGTACCTTAAATGGATGCAAACATATGACAAATTTTGATTATCGCATATATGGAATGTGGGGTATCGCCCCCTCCGATTTTGACCAAAGTCAACAGGTTGACTTCGAATGATCCTCTTAACATGTATACCAAATTTCATCTGCTTACCTTAAATGGATGCAAACATATGACAAATTTTGATTATCGCTTATATGGAATGTGGGGTATCGCCCCTTCCGATTTTGACCAAACTCAACAGGTTGACTTCGAATGATCCTCTTAACATGTATACCAAATTTCATCTGCTTACCTTAAATGGATGCAAACATATAACAAATATTGATTATCGCTTATATGGTTGGTGGGGTATTGCCCCATCTGATTTGGACCATACTTAACAGGTTGACTTCTACTGATCCTCTTAACATGTAATCCAAATTTCGTCTCTGTACCTTAAACGGATGCAAACATATGACAAATTTTGATTATCGCTTATATGGTTGGTGGGGTATCGCCCCATCTGATTTTGACCATACTTAACAGGTTGACTTCAACTGATCCTCTTAACATGTAGTCCAAATTTCATCTATGTACCTTAAATGGATGCAAACATATGATAAATTTTGATTATCGCTTATATGGAACTTGGGGTATCGCTCCCTACGATTTTGACCAAACTCAACGGGTTGACATCTACTGATCCTCTTACCATGTAATCCAAAG
>JAWNNP010000194.1:0-43349 GCA_035044805.1 Leucophenga maculata | reverse complement strand
GTTATGCTGAGCTAAGCGCCTCGTGCAGGGTCTCTTGATACTGACACCAGACTCTTGGTCAGCAAAACTGTGGGAACGAACTTGGTCAGCGCAACTGTGGGAACGGAAACGCTTATCGTGAAGTGTCATACGATAACTCTTCCCCTTCTAAGTTGCGAACGTCCTCGTTCGTTGGGGTCACTGCCTTGATGATTCCGATGATGTTACGCTTTTCAGCTTTCCTTTTTTGGTTCCTGTGACCCAGCCATAACATTACTGCTACAATGATTAATAGTATCACAATGGATACTTGTAATGATCGCTTCTGGACCCCTTCCTCGATTGCTTGAAGTCGCAGTATGTTTTTTTGATGTAATCCGTGTAGGTACGGGAGGCTGAGGATCTCCACTTGGTCATCCAGCTTCAATATTGGTATGCCCGGTAGACCAGGAGTCCTTTTTAGCACCTTCTTTTGATTTATAAAGAGGGACCCATTTATTTTTATCGGGTCGACAAATGTGAGGAGGTAGGTGCCGTTTATTTTGGTTACCGTACCATTACCTTCCTCTACAATGGCCGCTTGGTCATTTATGACGACCACGCCGTCGTCTATTTGAATCAGGTGTTTCAAGTTGTTAAATTTTGTTTGGCATTGCGCAACGCCGCCAGCGACAAGCTGCTGTGCGCAAGAAGACCCTTGTCTCTCTTTGCAGAACGATGTTGTCGTTGCTGTCCTGCAACTCTCAATTGTACGCGTATTATTCCCGCAGTCGGCAACTATGTTGTTGTCGCCGAGATGTAACATTTTCCCATTATGTGGGACGGCGAAGACAGTTATTTTCTTACAAATTAACTTAGGTATAGGATACTTAATGCTAAAGTACAAATTGTCATTACTTTGGTAAACCTTAATGCTAGATACTTCTAAAATGTCAGCTATTGAAATATTTGTGATTTGCTCGTTTATTACTTTTAAATCATTACTGTCAAATATTACCGGATTAATTAGATTTATTTTTGCTAATGTAACAGAAATTATAAGGTTTTGAAGTTCGAATATTATCATCCTATTTCGTGCCAAAAGTATATAAAAGAAATGACCTGTATCGATTTCATTCCTTTTATAACTTTTCACTATCTTGTTAACTATGTTCGTAAGGTTATTTATCTGAGCCTGAGTTTGGGAATTTATTTCAAATTGTCTATTGCTTTGCTCTAATAGCTGACTCTGTCCGAGCTTGAATTGCTCGAAATCATAAAAGTCTGGATTTCCGGCAATAACTTTAAGAGCCGTTCCCAAGACGTTTGTGCTTCGAGCATGTCTATGGTGTACCTGTACCGTCCTCAGTAGTGTCTTTATGTGCTCCAGTGTCTCGTCCGCCAGTATCGCGTATTTCGTCAGGTTCGTCGAATGTCTGAGGTAGCCGTAGCTATCCCAAAGAACCGTGTCTCCGTCCACTATTGGTATAAAGTCCGAGTGACTGTAGTCTACTATTTTTGCTTTCGTGATGGCAAGTCTTTGAAGCAATGTTAATATTATCCTAAAATACACGTAATAAAAATTAGCTAATAATAGCTTAGTAGGAATTTCGAAAAAAATTAAGAGTAATGGGAATTTTTATTTTAAATTGTCCTTATGGACCACCCTCCAATTAATAAGAACTGTCGTGCCTTGATCTTTTTGAACGACATGTTCGACGTAAAGGGGGGTTAGTTTATTACCTAGCCATCTGTTCTGTTTGACTAGGACCTTATCCCCAGTGTTGTAAACACGATTTACCCTGTTCTTGTTACGATTTTTTAGCTCCCTATCTTGTGCATCTTGTAGACGCCTAGATACCAGGTTTGGGTTTGCTTCTATATTGCGAAAAATATTAGCGGGTTTATCATTAGTCACAGAATGTATGCTTTTGTTGTATTCGATTGTGGCCATTAGAATAAGATCTGTTGTGTCATCAATATTCTTCTGAAGTTTGAGACACCTAGCAATTTCGGCAATTTCGGCCTAGCAATGAAACCTCTCAACCTGCCCATTCGAATTGCTGTGAAGCGGTGGCGCGTTCACTATTTCTATGTCAAAATTGTTTGCCAGCATTGAACGAATCGTTTGTGAATTTAGTGACTTCTCATTGTCACAATATATTGTCTTTGTATTTGCGAATAAATTCATTACTTCAAGTAGTTGAGGTTTAATGTCTAAAATAGTCCTTGACCGTAAGGACTGTGTTATAGCAAATTTTGAAAATTTGTCTACGCAAGTGAGAAAAAGTTTTGCATCTGTGGAGTAGATGTCCACATGCAAAATTTCTCCCACGTACGACGGTATGGGTGTTTTTCCCACCTCATGTTTCTTTGGTCTACGGTCATACTTTGCCTGTAAGCATATTTTACAGTACGTCACCACCTCGCGCGCTTTCTTGTCCATCTTTAGGAAATAATAGTCTAGCATGACTTGTTTCACATTTTCCTGCGCAGCTCGGTGAGCGCGATTATGTTCTGCAATTATGATCTCATTCTGATCATTTCTGTCGAAGACATCCTGCACCATTGCATGGGTATGTCTGAACTTTACGGCTGGGTACATTTTAACCAAACTATGCTGGATCTTTCCCAATGTAGGCAGGTCACAGTGGATTGCATTTACCACATCAAGATTTACCGCATCTTGCAGCGACTGGAACAAGTCCGAATCATTGAAGTATGTAATAACATGCCTTGTTTTTGTACCGAAAAGAATAAAAGTTCGCTTTGACGGAATCGTCCCCATTTCAAGCACAATTTGGTTTCGGAAGCAATTAATAGGTTTTTTCACTGTTTCCAAGGTATACGTCAACGATTCTTCGCTATGGATGGTTGCGTTGTCCGAGCCGATTTCCATTTGTTCCTCAAGTGCATTAATATTTTGCCTGGACAGAGCGTCGGCAACTAGGTTTTCCTTGTCTGGCTTGTAGAACAGCTTTGCATTATGTTCATCGATGAACGCTTTCCAACGTTTAATTTTCGCGTTGGGGTTTCTATCAGACACTGCGAATGTAAGTGGTTGATGATCTGTAAAAATATTCAGATCTTTGACTCCATACAGATAATTCCTAAGACTTTTTAAAGCCCAAACTATTGCCAATAGTTCCCTCTCGTTGGTTGCAAAATGCATTTCGTTATCCTTTAGTGTTCGCGAGATCATAGTGATTGGTCTCCCGTCTTGAGACAGTACAGCACCGAGTCCGTATGCGGATGCATCAGTCGTGAGGTCAAATGACCTCTTAAAATCGGGATACTGTAGCAGAACATCCTCTGATGCTAATATGGACTTCAATGCATTGAATGCTTGAATTTCCTTTTCGCCAAGTTCGATCTTTATTTTCTTCGACTGCGATGCAGAAACCTTTCCATTATCTCCTTTTAGAATTTTCGTAAGTGGCTTTGCTATTGTCGCAAATATATTAATAAAGCATCTGTGGTAGCTTGCCATCACGAGGAATGATCTCACGGAAAAAAGCGTTTCCGGAGTAGGAAAATATTTAATTGTAACAACTTTGTCTGGACATGTTTTTATTCCGGCTGTTGAAACGACGAATCCAAGGTATTCCACCTCAGTTTTAAAAAATTTCGACTTTTCTATTGAAACCCTCATGTTGGCCAAATAAAGGCTTTGCAAGACCCATTCAACGTTTTTTATATGATCCTTTGCGGACTTTGAGTAAATAATAACGTCGTCGACATAAACTTGACAAAACTTTCCTATGCCCTCTCTGAGGACGTCATCTATGGCCCTCTGAAAAATGCTAGGTGCGTTCTTCAATCCGAAGGGGAGCCTGTTAAATTCATATTTTCCGTTGTTTACGGAAAAAGCGGTTTTCTCTCTGTCTCGCTCTGCTAGCTCGATCTGATGAAAGCCTGATGTTAAATCAATTGAAGTAAAGAACTCGGAATTTCCAAGGTTTGATTATACCCCAGTAATGTTTGGCATAGGGTATTTGTCGTCTATGGTCTTCGCATTTAGTTTACGGAAGTCCATTACCAGACGTTTTTTTCTGTTTCCAGCTTCGTCTTTTCCTTTCTTATCGACAACCCATATGGGGTTGTTATAAGGGGACCTGGATGGGCGAATGATACCGTCATTCAAAAGCCCTTTGATTTCGTTATTCACAAAATCTGACACACCCATTGGGTATGGGTATAGTTTTGAGTAAATGGGCTCTTCGTCTTTTGTACGAATTGTGCCTACTATATTGGTGTTATAGGATAGAGACTCGTTAGGGTCCGCAAACACCCCTGAAACACGTTCAATCATTTCCCAAAAGGGTTTTTCAACTGCCTTTGGGACGTCTTCTGACTGCCCTCGAAGGAAACTTACGTCCTGACAGCTCATGTAACCGAGCTTTTCTTTTCCAAAGTCATGTGCAATTTCGCCTCGTTTGAGGTCTATTCTTGCGTTGACTATGTTCAGAAGATCAAGACCAATTATTCCATCGAAAGTGGCTAAATTTGGCAAAATGAAAAAATCACTGTTTCCACCAAACAAATTTATTTTGCATTTCTGCTCAATTTTGTTATTTCCGTGAATTGACTTCACAAGAAAAGGGGCATTCACCGTTGTTACGCCTCGTAATTCTTCCAAAGGCTTTACATAGTTTTTCGACGCCCCAGTGTCGACCAAAAATTTTATTGGTCTCCCTGCTTTCCCTATTGTTCTGCTAATCCACGGAAGGAAGGACCTCCCCCTAAAAAATTAAGACTTTCAGATTGAATATCGTCCGCCTCCTGCTCCGCTTGATCCTCATAGGAATCCAGTTCTGGTGCCATCTGGCCTACATGGTTAATTCTTTGAAATTTTCGTCCAGTATGTCTGTCTGATTCTGCTTGCCTCTTAAAATTTTGGAAAGTGGGACTCTCCTGTTTGGTGTTGTGCTGTTGCTGGAAACCCGATCCCGAGCTTCTGAATTGGGTCGGCTGTCGTAAACGAGAAGTCGAAGGGTCGACGTCCATTGGTTCGGGTTGTCCCGTATGTTCGTTGTTAGCATGTCTTTGATGTTTTTGCCCCCCATTTTGGTAGTGAGGGTTCTTTGACCTTTGATTGTACTTCTGTGCGTCACCGGGGTTATTTTCTAACCTTTTCATATTGTGTTTTTTATTTGTATTTTCCTCATTTCTATTAGAGAAGTGGGCAGCGAACGCGTATCGTTCACGGTTCGCTTCTACCTCCTGTGCCAATGCTAGCGCAGATGGGAGATCATTGGGTCGGGCAGAAAACAATATATCACAAAGAGGTTTCTTAAGACCGGACACGAACGTTCGTAGCGCATCTGCTCTGTATTTTTCGTTCATGGCAGTGGCTAATTTAGTGTCGTATGACATGATTGTTTTATTAGTTAAAAGAGTTAATTTTTTTTCAACCTCCTCATAATATTGGATTATCTGTAATTCTCCCTGTCTGAGCGTTGATAGCTCTTGTTCAATTAAATATGCAGGACGTTTGTCCGCATATGTGAAGTCTAATCTAGCAATAATGGCATCAAAATTAAGAGTGGTGTTAAATGATGCTAGTACAGCATCAGCAGGACCTCTGATTTTATTTCTAATTATATTCAAGGCCTGGTATGTTTTTGAACTACCTTCGTAAGCCCTGTAAAGTTTATATGCGTTATGGGCGGCTTGCCGCCAAGAAACGTAATCTTTATGTTCCCCCAAAAATTCAGGCAAAGACTTTACGACGTCAAGTGTTTCGTCGCACCTTAGCCCCGGTACTATAGATATTTCTTTATATGCTTGTACTTCCGGTACAGCAAGACTTTTAAACTGTTCTGTTAACACCCTTATTTTTGCATCAAAGTCCACTTTTTCGACTTGGAGCGCGTCACAAATCAACTTATTTACTAGATCCTGATTCATTTTCGGGGTTACTTCGAGATTTTTTAAGGTATTTAACACTTTATCTAACTCTGGGTCACTCATATAGTTACAGGTCGTAACCCTGGAAAACCCTGGTTAAATTAAAATTCCACTTTGTTTGGTCACGAATCAACTTGCAAAGTTTGATTTAAATTCAGTAATAAAAGGAACAAAAATTTACGGCCAAGCAAACTTTTCGAAATAGAATGATAAAACCAAAAACTATGACTTAATTTCTATGTTCTTAGACACAATTATTTTTATGAATAAAGCAATTGGTGAACCAAACGAAATTTCACGGTAATGTACGGTTTTATAAAAATTTAAAAAACTAAAATTTTTAATTAATTCTTGAGCAAATCACTTACATCATTTTCTAATTTGAAGTTGTTGTTGTGTTTTTCTTAGATTTTGTCTTTGTCCTGGATGTAGTTTCCACTTTGATCCTTTTGCCGTTTTAGTGATATTTTGTTTTTTCTTTTGCAGCCTAAAGTAAATTCGTACTTTAGTGATAATCTTGTTCTTCCTTCTCGCAGCCTAAAGTAAATTCGTACTTTAGTGATAATCTTGTTCTTCCTTCTCGCAGCCTAAAGTAAATTCGTACTTTAGTGATAATCTTGTTCTTCCTTCTCGCAGCCTAAAGTAAATTCGTACTTTAGTGATAGTTTTGTTCTTCCTTCTTATGGCCTTTATTTGGTTGTTTTGGCGTTTTATTTGATTTTTTAACGTTTTATTAAAATTTTTTTTTTCACGTTTTTATTTGATTTTGAACGTTTTTATTTTGTTTTTAACGTTTTTATTTGGTTTTTTAAACGTTTTTATTTGATTCACTTCACGTTTTTATTTGGCTTTTTTTTCAAACGTTTTTATTTCTTTCTTTTTTTTTATGCTTTTATGTGGTTCACTTTATTTCACGCAACTGTGGGAACGGAAACGCTTATCGTGAAGTGTCTTACGATAACTTATATGCACCACAAATTTCACGAAAACGCACCGATCAAAATGACACTTGTACAAGGCTACGAAATCACGTCGGGGACACCAAAAGTTTTGAGGTCTAAACTTTGGGTTTAAACCTATATGGACAATATTTATAATTTAATTTGTTAAAAATATATAAGTCCACTTCAAAGAACAAAACGCGCGTTCATTTAGATATACGTTGTTTATTCGTAGCCTAGCAATCGAAGAGTGACTGCGCAACTGCCTTAAAAATAGTTATAAACACAAAAGCAATAACAAAGGAACAGAACAGTTAAAATTTAGATAATTGCAACAATAAATATTATGCGTTATGTTGCAATATTTATCTATTTTGCATTGGAATAAGTAATAAGCAAAAACAATTGAAACAAAAGCGAAATAAGAAATATAACAATATTGAGTTTCAACTACTGCTGCATCAAAAATAAAGGGTGCTTCAATACTATAAATTATTTGATGATTGCTGCTGCGAACAGGTACCATTGGATAGGTCTAAGTTTCCGCTATCTATTTTACCCCCATATTTTATAGGAACGACGTACCGTTAACCCTAACAACCCCCTATGAAAAAAATGCACTTGTTTTTCGATGCATACAATTTTGCAGATTTTGAAAAATTTTGTTTCAAGGCTTAAGGTGACTTGCATATGACATTGGTACCATTGGATAGGTCTAAGCTTCAGCTATCCATTTTATCCCCATGTTTCATAGGAACGACGTACCGTTAACCCTAACAACCCCCTATCAAAAAAAATTCACTTGTTCTTCGATGCATACAATTTTGCAGATTTTGAAAAATTTGTGTTGGCTTGGCTTATGGTGAATTGCATATGATATGGATACCATTGGATAGGTCAAAATTTTGGCTATCCTATTTACGACGTACCTTTCATAGGAACGAAGTACCGTTGAAAAAAAAACTTGTCCCGAGCATACAATAGGAAT
Organism: Leucophenga maculata; assembly: GCA_035044805.1. Classification (NCBI taxonomy): domain Eukaryota; kingdom Metazoa; phylum Arthropoda; class Insecta; order Diptera; family Drosophilidae; genus Leucophenga; species Leucophenga maculata. The sequence continues at coordinate 35,552 of JAWNNP010000194.1, read as the reverse complement.
GCAGAAAAGGCGGAACCATTTTGAATTTCGATTTTTAGCCATTCCTTACAATTTTTTTCTTTGAGAATCGTTTCGGAAATTAGGAGTAGACAATTGTCTTTCTATTTGCATTTGCATTTTATATGTTATTTTCTGGTTTTATTCATCATTTTGTAATAACATTCAGAATATAAAATGCCATTTTTTCGATATCGATAACTGTTTCATTCCCACTTGGGTTGTTAACAGTTAACGCGGGTTGTTAAAGCGGGTTGTTAACAGGGGGTTATTAACTTCACGCTAATCACTCGGTGACATAAATTTTGAAAGAGGCAGAATGAGCAAAATAGAGAGAGAAGCCAACAACAATTTTTGTTGAAAACAAAATAACGCAAAGTTTCTTTTGCGTGTGTGTGTAAAACACAGGATAATCATGCGTGGAGACAACCTTTCCGTTTGATTATCGGAAGCGAACTAAAATTTATGTCACTCGAAAGAAGAAGAAAATCTGTGCGCTCTTACCTTGGTAAGTATACCCTGTGCCATAGTGTAATAATACATAGTGACGCCACTTCAGCCAAAAGCTCTCAAAAAAGCTACAGCTGAGATAGGATAGCTACACTCAGTATGCGACCGATCGTCTCTCTTTTTTATTCTCTACTGCTCTCAGAAGTTTCTCTCAGCTACATATATGGTGAGAGTTGCGCTGCCTTTTATAATTGTACCATGCCCTGTGGTAGTCTATTCCAAGGAATACTTAACAAGGTAAGAGCCTAAGCGTTCACTCGGTGGCACAAATTTTGAGAGAGTCAGAATGAGCAAAAGAGATAGAAGCCAACAACTTGTAGTTGAAAACAAACGAACGCAATATTTTTTCTGCGTGTATGTGTATGAAGTCATGTATTTTCGAAATAAAAACACAACGCATTGATTTGTTTTACTTATAATAAAATTTTGCAAATGTTACAGTGCCCCAACCTCATGTTGCAAAAAAAAATATATTAAAAAATTCTTTCAGTTCAAAATATATTCGCACACACCAATGTATTTGCACATGTATGTTAAGTATACTTTGTAAATTGTATATTGAAATACACATTTATTGTACACTGAATTAAAAAAATAAAAATACCACGATCTTTATTTAAATCTTAGCTCACATATAAAACATAAGAAATTTAATAATTCATTAAAACAAACACTCCGAATGATCTCTATTTGGCATCAATATGCTCGGCTGGTTTTTGTTGGTTTAATAAACTGCAATATTTGACGAGATGTTTACTAAAATACAAAGCAACAAATTAAGTCCAACGAAATGTTTATAAAAAATACTGCAAATTAAATCGAAAAATAATTCTGTTAAAAATTCTATCACTACGTGAATTTAATTTTGGAGATTGGGATCGTTTGCTCAAGTTCACATTGTGAGAAAAGTGGTTGACTGCCATTCACCCATTGGCCAACAATGATTCTTGTGTCAAACGGTCCAAGCAACTCACACGTCCGTTAGGACACGTATCTCCTGGGTAGCCTCTGAACATCCGTTCAGAGGAGAGCTAACGTGAGATGGCGAAGGGGCCCCTCTCCTTTAAAAAGGGGTTGGTGCGCTGAGCTTGGGACCCGCCACTTTAAAAAAATAAACCCCCAATGAAAACTAAAAGGAAGTCTCGGAAGGACCCCTTTGATGACGACCCCGAAGAACGCTACAAGGATCATGATTTGAGGATATGCACCTGGAATGTCCGCACCCTTAATTGGGATGGTGCAAATATCCAGCTAGTTGATGTCCTCGAAAAGTGCAAGGCTGACATCACCGCAATCCAAGAAATCCGATGGATAGGGCATGGTTTCTCAAAAATAGCCAAGATTAGGAAGGAAGGAATCTTTGGCCCAACCGTCGGAAAATTTAGCCTCCACGACACTACATCCAATAATGGAAAGATACTAATTGATTTCGCCGCAGGTCGGAACATGGTAATTAGTAGTACCAGATTTCAACACCTAAACATCCACAAGGCTACATGGCTGAGCCCTGATCAAAAAACACGCAACCAAATTCATCATGTTCTGATTGACGGAAGGTACGCATGGAGCGTGTTGGACTTGCGAACGTTTCGTGGTCCCAAAATTGGCTCGGACCACTATCTTGTCGCAGCCAAGGTATGCACTAGGCTCAGCGTAGTGCACGCCGCACGTTCCAACATGCAACGAAAGCTAGACGTCGGCAAGCTGCAATCAGAACAGACCGCCGCAGCCTTCTCAAACACACTCTCCCGACTGTTCCGGGAAACCTCCGTCTTCTCGAGATATATGCGAACAGTGGAAACATATCAACCGCTCCATGGATAGGGCTGCCAAGGATGTCATTGGTTATACAGAACATGTGAAGAATTCTTGGTACGACGAGGAGTGTCGCAAATGCTACTGCAGAGAAGAACGCATCCTATCAGCGAACTCTGCAGTCGGGAGCAACGCGAGCTGTTAGAGAGCGATATCGAGAGAAACGGAGAGAGGAGAATCGCCTTTTCAGACGCAAGAAAAAAGAGCAAGAAAGACGGGAGTTTGAGGATGTTGAGATGCTACGTGACAGAAATGAAGCTCGAAAATTCTATCAAAAGGTCAAGTGTGTGTCTGAAGGTTTTAAACCCGGAGTAACTTTCTGTAAGGATGACAATGGAAGTCTGGTAATGGATGAACCGGAGATTATGGAGGAGTCATTTCTCCAACCTACTCGGAGGCGATGAAGCGCACAATTCCGCCGATAATGAAATGACACCGGAACCTCCAGTTAGTGATGGCATAATTGTAGAGCCACCGGACTATAACGATGTCGATTAACTTATTAAAAAGCTGAAAAATAACAAAGCGGCAGGCTGTGATGGACTGCCAGCTGAGTTATTTAAGACCGGCGGCAAAGAGTTGGTTAGAAGTATGCATCAACTTTAATGCAAAATATGGTCCGATGAACGCATACCCAATGACTGGAATCTCAGTGTTCTCTGTCCTATCTTTAAGAAAGGAGACCCCGCTGTTACCGCGGAATAAGTCTCCTTTCCATTGGATATAAGACTATGTCGCGCGTATTGTTTAATAGGCTGAAGCCCAATGCCGATTCATTGATAGGAAAATATCAGTGTGGCTTTAGACCAAAAAGGTCGAACAGTGACCAAATTTTCACATTACGCCAAATTTTGGATAAGACCCGTAAGTTCAACAAAGACACTCACCACCTATTTGTCGATTATAAAGCCGCTTTTGACACGCCGATACGATCGAAGTTCTTCGAAGCCCTGTCTGCACTAGGTATCCCGGCAAAGATTGTCCGTCTTTGCATGGTGACGCTATCAAGCACACAAAGCGCTGTCAGGGTGGAGAAAAACCTCTCCAACCCCTTTGATATCAAAAGAGGTTTCAGGCAGGCCGATGCTCTGTCGAGCGATTTTTTCAATCTCCTGATGGAATACATCCTACGCCAATGCCCGTCCATACAGAGTATGTCGGGTTCGATCTTCCAAAAGGAAGTGATGCTGCTCGCTTACAGATGTTTGTTTATGTGGCCCGCTGTTACGCAAAAAATCAAAAATGTTTGCAGATTTTGAAAAATTTTGTTTAAAGGCTTATGGTGACTTGCATATGACATAGGTACCATTGGATAGGTCTAAGTTTCAGCTATCCATTTTATCACCATGTTTCATAGGAACGACGTACCGTTAACCCTAATAACCCCCTATGAAAAAACTTCACTTGTTCTCCGATGCATACAATTTTGCAGATTTTGAAAAATTTTGTTCCAAGGTGTTTACGCCACAACCGGCGATAATGGGTTAAGTTTTTGTTATATTTTAAAGTTGTAAATAGCAAAACAGAATACGAAAAAGAGCAAGCGAGAGAGAAGATTCCGTTAGCAACTTCTCTCTATTAGTATTTTGTTATTGTAATAACCCACCACCTTTTGCATAGATTTTGTATGACTTTTCTTGTGATCGCTTGCATTAGAAGCGAATAGTTGCAATTTCGTCTCCGCCGCCACAAGCACGCTAATTTAAGTCTCTGCCGCGGTGGGCAGAGCTAGTGTTTTTTGCTTGCTTTGTATGCTCCAACTAAATGTTGTTGTTGGAAGCATTTAAATATATACTTTTAAGTTTGTTTATTATTAAGTGCATTTTAATAGTAATAATAATTGGTGCAACCTGCGTCGCAGGGCACATTAACCAAAATTGTGCATAGTTCCAAGTATCGGACTTACATATGTTACAAATAAAGAACGTGTATTTATAAGTGAAAATTATCGAGTCTTTTAATTATAAGCAAAGGTGGCTGAAAATATAATTTGAAGACTTATAATTGGTGCGATCTGCAACGCAGACCACCTTGGACCATATTCCGGACAATTTGAGTTAAGAGCGAGAAATAATCTAAGCTCTAAGTGGAATTTACATACGTATATCAGGGAAGATATATATTGGCGTCTGCGTCTCGACGGGATTAATCGGTGGATTTGTAGCTCGGGAACGCAACGCAAAGAAGGCGGACTCATTACTCATCCTGGATCGGAGATTGGGTGCGTATATAAAGTGTCTTATATGCATCGATACTGTGTGTGTGTTTCATTTTCAGAGTGTGGAACCAGCAACACTAGCGAATAGGTCGCTAGTGCAACAGCTGTGACGCCGTCGCCGCTGTTTGGATGTTGGACAGCTTTACTGGCGCCGCCGGTGAAGCAACATTTTGGTCCTTCGAGCCGGATCCGGGAAGTGGTGAAGTGAGTCCGTGTGTTATATAAAGATGTACTAATTTGTCGTAATTTTATTTGGAGATGTGTAACTCTTAGTTTTTTGAAAAAGGGAAAAGCTAATTTTGTTGTTTATAGATATAATCGAAGTTTACAGTCCACATATCGAAAATTTACACTAGATTCATTTAAAATTTCGAAACTCTCAAGTGCGCCTTTTTTCGTGGTAGACATATTTTTAGAAAATTGGAAATTTATATACTTATTTCGCGCGTATTTTTAAGTATATAAAAGTGTAATTTCCATTACCTGTGTATTTCCAATTACTTGTGCGTGTGTCACTCAGCTGCTGGCAAATAGCAACGGAGAATTGTTGTTGCTTTGCAATTTTTCATTCTCGTTCTTTTCGTTTGAACACAGCTGCAGCAGTGACAGGTCAACGCACTCGTTTGAAAAACTGTTGTTGTGCATAGCGCTAATAAAATAATTAGTTCATTTATTAGTTTACGGTGCGTGCAAAAATTATTCGGCAAATTGGATTTTAAACTTTAGTATTTTTTTCTCTTTGCGGAAAAAAAGTAATTTAAAGTTAATAATTTTTTTTGTATTTTGCGAAAATTGTTATAACAAGACATTTATTTTATTTTTCTGTGTTTCTATGGAAACAAATTTGAGTGAATGAAATTAAATAAATTCTTGTTTTATTTACGCGGTCCTTTTGATGAAATTAGCATCGCGATTGTATAGGCGTTTGCGAATAAGAGTAAAAATAATAAAATAATTTCGAGTAGCAACAACAACAGTAGGCAGATATAGTGCAAATTGCATTGACCTATCTCAGGTGCAGGCAAACTGAGAGAAATTTTTAAGCTAATTCAAATTTTGGTTTTGTTAGTTTGAATTTTTGTTTGGTTTAAATTCAAGTGCCATGTTTTCGTGCACAAATTTGTTTGACAAACAAATCAAGAAATAGTTTTCCGTGCACGAAAATAAAAGGTGATATCCATAATGGCTACTGTGAATATTTTTAATAGTTGCGTAGGGCATCTATTAGCATTGGAGTCAGAATTTAATAAAATACCAAATTGTGAGTTTTCTGCAAAAAGTCTCGACAAAGAATTGAGGGAACGTTGGAATGCAGTTAAAGCTGCATACAATGTCAGTGTGGGTACGGTTCCCAGTAGTGAGGATGGGAACCGTCAGTTCAAAGAAATGTTGACGCAATATAATTTATGCTTTCGAACCTTTATACGGTGTTGTAGCAAAATTAGTAGGGTGTCCCAAAATTTTAATGTTGAAGCTTCGGTACATACTATTGAGCCAAGTGTTAGTATGTTACCTGTGCCTTCTGCAGATGGCAGCCACGGCGAAAAATAATGAGATGAGGTGTAAGCTATGCATTGGGCAACGACATCTTTTCAGAAAATGTCCAAAATTTTTGATTATGGATGTCGATGCACGTTTTGAATTAATTAAAAAATTAGAATTGTGTATAAAGTGCTTCTCAAGCTCTCACTTGCTTAAAGATTGTGCACGCAACAATTGCACTTTTTGCAAAAAGGCGCACAATGTTTTGTTGCATTCATTTTCGGACCTACCTGCAGCAGATTCAACTATATTGTCTGAGCAAGTTGATGTTGCTCAGGAATCAACTTCAGATAAGCCAAGTTTTAATTCCAGTAGTGAGAACAAATTACCTGGTTCGAATGAGGTAAAGACAGAGCTTGGTCCACATCGGCTTTCAGGACCACCGGTTCTTTCCAGCAGTGAATGGGAAAGCGGAGGACAGGTTGATAATCTAATTATAGGTTTTGATGCGGTAGTTGGTGGAAAAACTACGCAGGCCTATTTAGAGAGGGATTATCATTTAGCAGTTGCTGTAACGCAGCAAACTCCCATAGCAAGTAGTCAGCCATGTCTCTCTTTTTCTGAGCGAAGTGTTGGTAGTCTAAATATAGGTTTGGATGCGATAGTTTGTGAAGAGACTATGCAGGCCTGTTTAGATATCGAATTCGCTATGGATACAAAGCAGTATGGGTTGCAAAATTGTGTTGCAGACCCAGCACCCTTAAGTAGTTTAACAAAGGCAGTCAGTTTGGACAAACTACAGCCTAAAAGTGTGAGACGCAGTACAGGTGTTGAAGATAGACGACTTAGAGTGAACCTAGTCGGTCTTGACAAACACGAAGCTAATTTGCCAATTGTGAATAATAGGCAAAGTGAGAGCGAACTGGAATGTTCTGCTATAGTGGAAAAATTAAGCATGTGGGAACACAGAGTTCCAAGACTCGAGGGGCACAAGAAAGGGTTTGTTGGCGACTTGTCAGAGAAAGTCGGCAAGTTGAGAATTACATACTAGGTTTTGATGAGATAGTTTGTGAGAAACTTCTCAGGCCTATTTTAATGTTACTATGTGAGGCTCATTAAAAATGCACGTAGTTTTTAATAGAATACTTATTGTGTGGAAAGAGGAAAGTCTCCAATTAGGTGGCGTCTAGCCCAGGGTCTTTTCTATTTTCGCAGAGGCAGACCTCCAGAACGACAGTGGTAAAAATCGTTCACATCAGGCAGACACATGGACCTGGACGGATACTGATGATCTACAAACCAGTGCGGAAGTACAGATCGTCAGGCTATAATCGTAGCTCTCCAGGGCCATCGAACGTGGTCTGCACCAAGGAGAGGCCATTGCGGTCCTTTGCCAGTAGGTGGCGGACTCCAGGACTTCAGGCCTGGTTAAGTCGAGCTCACAGCGTGCCGGACATCGTGATGGACGGCACTATTGCCTTACCGCCCCCTGCGGGGTGTACGTGTAATGAGATTGGAGAGACAGCTTCCGCCCTCCACAGGGTGACTTATGGCTGGAGAGAGAGCCGCCCCTTGCGCGGCGGCACTCTCCAGTAACCCAGCAGGCGGGTCTCGACTTGAGGGACGGAACTATGTTGGAGTTCGCCCTCACATGGAGTGATTATCGGCGGGTGCGAGAGCTCGCCCCTTGCGCGGCGGCACTCGTGCCTCGCCGTCCTCCGGTAACACAGCAGCCGGGTCTCGACGTGAGCGACGGAACGCTGTTGGCGTTCGTCCTCACATGGAAAAATTATTGGTCGCGCGCGCGACACTCGTTCCTAGCAGTCCTCCAGCCACGCAATACCGAATCTCGACGTGAGCGACGAAGCATTGTTGGATTTCGTCGTCACATGGATTAATTCTCGTTAGGAGAGAGGCTAACGGCCTCCAGTCATCGAGAAGGTGGGTCTCGACGTGAGCAGCAGAGCACTGGAGGAGTTCGTCTTCGTAGGAGGAATTCTCGGTCGCCGGGATGTTTACGCCGGACAATGAAAGCTGGGTTAAACGCTAATCGATTGGATTCAGCGATCAACCCAAAAAGTGCCACGGTGGGTTAAACGCTAATCTCGCGACTACCGATCAGATGGGTTGGACGCTAATCATCATTCAGCGACTAACCCCGTTTGTGCGGCGACTCTCGTGCACGCAGGCCTCCGACCGACCTAACACGTCGAATGGAAGATGCGCGGATGCATCATACTACTCCACTGCTGATGACAACGCAAGGTGTTGTAATGTTGGCAACATCGGCCAACATAAATTTTTTGCTGCGTAGCTGCAAGGTGGGCGGAATGTTTACGCCGCAAAGGGCGATAATGGGTTAAGTTTTTGTTATTTTGTGAACTTGTAAATAGCAGAACAGAATAAGGAAAAGAGCAAGCGATAGAGAAGATTCCGTTAGCAACTTCTCTCTATTAGTATTTTGTTCTTGTAATAACCCACCACCTTTTGCATAGATTTTGTTTGTTTTTACTTTTTTTGTGATCGCTTGCATGCTTGCATTAGAAGCGAACAGTTGCAATTTCGTCTCCGCCGCCTCAAGCTCGCTAATTTAAGTCTCTGCCGCGGTGGGCAGAGCTAGTGTTTTTTGCTTGCTTTGTATGCTCCAACTAAATGTTGTTGTTGGAAGCATTTAAATATATACTTTTAAGTTTGTTTATTATTAAGTGCATTTTAATAGTAATAATAATTGGTGCAACCTGCGTCGCAGGGCACATTAACCAAAATTGTGCATAGTTCCAAGTATCGGACTTACATATGTTACAAATAAAGAACGTGTATTTATAAGTGAAAATTATCGAGTCTTTTTATTATAAGCAAAGGTGGCTGAAAATATAATTTGAAGACTTATAATTGGTGCGATCTGCAACGCAGACCACCTTGGACCATATTCCGGACAATTTGAGTTAAGAGCGAGAAATAATCTAAGCTTTAAGTGGAATTTACATACGTATATCAGTGAAGATATATATTGGCGTCTGCGTCTCGACGGGATTAATCGGTGGATTTTTAGCTCGGGAACGCAACGCAAAGAAGGCGGACTCATTACTCATCCTGGATCGAGATTTGGTGTGTATATCAAGCAAATTGTGTGCTTCGATACTGTGTGTGTTTTATTTTCAGAGTGTGGAACCAGCAACACTAGCGAATAGGTCGCTAGTGCAACAGCTGTGACGCCGTCGCCGCTGTTTGGATGTTGGACAGCTTTACTGGCGCCGCCGGTGAAGCAACACAAGGCTTAAGGTGACTTGCATATGACATAGGTACCATTGGATAGGTCTAAGTTTCAGCTATCCATTGTATCCCCATGTTTCGTAGTAATGACGTACCGTTAGTTATTTTTTAAATTTGTTTTGTTTAAAATAAACTAATACTTAAAAAATTAGAAAAACAGACAATAATCCTAATAAAATATTTCTATAGTGTGATTTACACGTACATTTAGTTTATTTGCTTTAATTAAGTCTTGAAGATTGTTTTGTTCATATATACGAAGGACGGACGTAGCGGACGTCTACTCGAGTTTTGATGCTGATAAAGAATTGCATATTTTATGATGTTACACACTGTTACACACATTAGTATACCCTACGTACAACTAGGCCGGGGTATTGCTAAAAAAAACGTTGGTTCACTTCACTCAGTTAACATCCAATAAATTAGTCGATTCATAACCGATTCAAGACTCCGCCCGCCAGTCGCTGTTGTTCAAATAAAAACATGAAAAAACTGTTCTTCGGTAAAAACTAAGTTTTAATACTCTTTACACGATTTGAAGCTATGTTGCACTGTTTTCAGTGTTTAGCACAACATATAAGGCATTCTCTGAAAAAAATGCCACTTAAACAAAAAGTTCTCCATTTTTTCTGACAAATATACATATAGCTTGTAATATATGTGAAAACTAAAAAAAAAATTTGATTTTAGGTCCTTTTATTGCAGGGATGCCATACTGTCAGCGTTCAACCTTTTTTCAAAAAAATTTTCAAATCCCCATAACTTTTAAACGAATGAACGGATTATAAAACACCACAACACTTTTTTGTGCACAGTTTCTAAAACTTTAAAACTGTTTATCGTAAAAATTTAAAAAATTAAGATTTCAAAAAAAAAAATTTTAAAAAATGTTTAAATTTTTAACCCTTTATCGATTTAAAAATAAAACAGTTTTTTGTATTTTTCTTCTATTGATAAAATACTGAAACTTTTATGCAAGTAAAAGAATTAGCTTTAGTTTAGGGCGTTGTGCTGAAAAAAAAAATGTAAAAAAATTAAAAATAAAAAATATTAAAAATTTAAAAAAAAAATTTTTTTTTAATTTTTTTGTATGAAATATTAATGCGCTGAGCTAGTTTTTTACATGTAACCCATACAAATATTGGTGGCCCAAAAGGCCCTTTGGGGGGTAAAAAGGTAATGAAATAAGGAACATGTATTTAAAAAAATCGAAGGGGTCATAAAGGGTTAAAATTGAAACAAAATTTTTCTTTTTTAATTTAAGAAACTGTGCACAAAAAAGTGTCGTAGTGTTTTGAAATCGGTTCATTCGTTTAAACGTTATGGGGATTTGAAAATGTTGTTGCAAAAAAGTTTGACCCCTGACAGTATGGTAACCCTGCAATACATGGACCTAAAATCATTTTTTTTTTAGTTTTCACATATACTACAAGATATATAATTGTCAGAAAATATGGAGAACTTTTTTTTAAGTGGCATTTTATTCAGAGAATGCCTCATATAAGAAAGATAGAAATACAATAATATATATACATATTTAATATTGTTCGAAAATGGTGAATAGGCAAGCACATGATGAGTTTAATCTTAACGTTCAACATATAACATATGTATTAATTTTTAACACATTGGGATCTGTGCATTTAGTCCACAAACCGATAAAATTGTAGATTAAATATATGTTTTGGATTACATAGCCTCAAATACAAAAATTATATAAGGATTTCGTTTCTCTGTCGTTTAATAAGGTATCTGGTTCTGATAGTACTGTATCATGTCGTAAGTCCGCGTTCTGAAGTTCTGATACGAATTACGAATAACTGCGAGCATATGCGCTGCAGCCTCTTTATTGTTCTTTGTAGCTACAAAACGTTGCTTCAACAGATTGATCGTCTGGCCGCGAAAGCAGGGTAATCCGGTGTCAAGCATAAGTGAGACAAGTGACACTATAGCATCTTGATACGGTCGCACGGCGAGAAATGCCTGTACACAAAGCTCGCAAAACCACTTAAAGGCGGGTGCCTCCATTTTGCCGCCCATGATCATAACCATCTCGTCGGTGAGCTTCATGTCGGGTTCGAAACCAATGTTTCCGCCCGGAGATGATTCAAACATGAAGCCAAAATCTACCGAAAGATATTTAAATATAACAATTTTTGAAAATCTTGCAGTTGTGGATAATAATTGCCCTCACCAATATGGATAATATGACCATCCTTATCTATCATAATGTTACCGTTGTGCCGGTCCTTAATTTGTAGCAAATATCCAATCAGCGAGTATGCAGCCATCGATTTGACGAAATTCGCGCGTGCTGCTTGGAATTCTTTGGAACTTTCGTCCCCATACTGGTGCTGAAAGTATTCAGAGAGTCCAGAATCTGTCTGACGGCCAAGCTGATCGCGTGATTTTGCATTCGGTACACATTCGATCACACCGCACTGCAAAACAAATAATTAATAAATAAGCTTAATCATTGGCAGTTTAAAAGAAGGAATTGTAATTGTACTTACACGCTGACAGTACAGCGTTCAACCTTTTTTCAAAAAAATTTTCAAATCCCCATAACTTTTAAACGAATGAACGGATTATAAAACACCACAACACTTTTTTGTGCACAGTTTCTAAAACTTTAAAACTGTTTATCGTAAAAATTTAAAAAATTAAGATTTCAAAAAAAAAAATTTTAAAAAATGTTTAAATTTTTAACCCTTTATCGATTTAAAAATAAAACAGTTTTTTGTATTTTTCTTCTATTGATAAAATACTGAAACTTTTATGCAAGTAAAAGAATTAGCTTTAGTTTAGGGCGTTGTGCTGAAAAAAAAAATGTAAAAAAATTAAAAATAAAAAATATTAAAAATTTAAAAAAAAAATTTTTTTTTAATTTTTTTGTATGAAATATTAATGCGCTGAGCTAGTTTTTTACATGTAACCCATACAAATATTGGTGGCCCAAAAGGCCCTTTGGGGGGTAAAAAGGTAATGAAATAAGGAACATGTATTTAAAAAAATCGAAGGGGTCATAAAGGGTTAAAATTGAAACAAAATTTTTCTTTTTTAATTTAAGAAACTGTGCACAAAAAAGTGTCGTAGTGTTTTGAAATCGGTTCATTCGTTTAAACGTTATGGGGATTTGAAAATGTTGTTGCAAAAAAGTTTGACCCCTGACAGTATGGTAACCCTGCAATACATGGACCTAAAATCATTTTTTTTTTAGTTTTCACATATATTACAAGATATATAATTGTCAGAAAATATGGAGAACTTTTTTTTAAGTGGCATTTTATTCAGAGAATGCCTCATATAAGAAAGATAGAAATACAATAATATATATACATATTTAATATTGTTCGAAAATGGTGAATAGGCAAGCACATGATGAGTTTAATCTTAACGTTCAACATATAACATATGTATTAATTTTTAACACATTGGGATCTGTGCATTTAGTCCACAAACCGATAAAATTGTAGATTAAATATATGTTTTGGATTACATAGCCTCAAATACAAAAATTATATAAGGATTTCGTTTCTCTGTCGTTTAATAAGGTATCTGGTTCTGATAGTACTGTATCATGTCGTAAGTCCGCGTTCTGAAGTTCTGATACGAATTACGAATAACTGCGAGCATATGCGCTGCAGCCTCTTTATTGTTCTTTGTAGCTACAAAACGTTGCTTCAACAGATTGATCGTCTGGCCGCGAAAGCAGGGTAATCCGGTGTCAAGCATAAGTGAGACAAGTGACACTATAGCATCTTGATACGGTCGCACGGCGAGAAATGCCTGTACACAAAGCTCGCAAAACCACTTAAAGGCGGGTGCCTCCATTTTGCCGCCCATGATCATAACCATCTCGTCGGTGAGCTTCATGTCGGGTTCGAAACCAATGTTTCCGCCCGGAGATGATTCAAACATGAAGCCAAAATCTACCGAAAGATATTTAAATATAACAATTTTTGAAAATCTTGCAGTTGTGGATAATAATTGCCCTCACCAATATGGATAATATGACCATCCTTATCTATCATAATGTTACCGTTGTGCCGGTCCTTAATTTGTAGCAAATATCCAATCAGCGAGTATGCAGCCATCGATTTGACGAAATTCGCGCGTGCTGCTTGGAATTCTTTGGAACTTTCGTCCCCATACTGGTGCTGAAAGTATTCAGAGAGTCCAGAATCTGTCTGACGGCCAAGCTGATCGCGTGATTTTGCATTCGGTACACATTCGATCACACCGCACTGCAAAACAAATAATTAATAAATAAGCTTAATCATTGGCAGTTTAAAAGAAGGAATTGTAATTGTACTTACACCTGGCGCGGTAGCTACCACACGATATGGAAAGAGAAAGAGATCCAAACCGACTTGCTGGAAGATGTTTTTAAAAATGGTAATGACCTGCAGCGCGAGCATGTCTTGACGAACATCATCACCAACTTTGAATATGGCGGCCTGCCATGATTCTACACCCAACGAAGACTTGGCGTCGCTTTGTGAGTTCTGATTAAGTAAAAGAAAATAGAACCAATTAAAAGCTATAGTTAAGCTGATTGACTATTTTATGTCCCACATATACTACAATGATTTATAGTAGGCCTTAATTTGCTTCTGGAAAACAAAGCAAATCGATTTTTGAATTCAGGTGTTTAAAAAATTACAAAACGAAAAATAAAAATTTCAAACAATCTTTTCTTACCACTGCGGTAAAAATTTTTTGATAAACTTGTAAAAAACGGTACATAGAGTCTACACTGCGAATAAAGTTTCTCGTAGTCTTTTTTAAATCAGAGAACTTTTCGATCAGACAGGATTATGGATAGACATCGTGTCGATGTGCTGATCATGTTTTATGAGGTCCCCAATGCTTCTTTCACCATGTTAAAAGCACTTTTACAATTCAACAATGTGTTCATGAATCATCAGTTTTTGTACAGGCAAATCATAGCTCCAAAGAATTGGAAGAGAGGCCGGGCACTAAATCAATCGTCTTTTTATACTGAATCAAGTTCAAATAAAAAAGCCGCACATGTGAATACTAGCAGTAGAGATTAGTGTGAATCCAACATATCTATTAAAATATCAAAAAGAAAATATTTTTTACATATACTAGAATTTAAATGAACGCTTAGCTAATAAGGTCTTCTTGGAATATAATAGTTCTTGCAGATCTTGTTGAATATTGGCGACAAAATTAAATCAATTTTGGGCAACAGTACATTCAAACACACTCGACGATCCAAACATCTAATTTATGAAGCCTTTTATTCAAGAAAAGCGAATTGAAGAAAACAACCTTATAATGGGTCAAAGGAGGAAAAAGTAGCGAATACAGAGCGCTTCTTTCGAATTCGTTTGTGGCTCGGTAATTAGCATAATGGTTGAAGTGCATACTGAAATGCTGCAAGAAAGCCAAAATAATGCAAAGTACAACTTAGAAGTATATCATCAGTTGAAGATTCTACTATCAATATTATAAAGAAGCAAAGTTATATAGTTTGGAAAAATTTCAGTCTTATAAACAACATTATGAATGTATACTTTTTAAACTTCAGTAACAAAAGAGTAAGCCATGAGTTGATTGTAGATGCAATTGAGATGCAGATTTTGTTAATTATTTTTTGTAATCTTGTTTTTAAACATGAATGAATAATTATTTCACAGTATATCAATATATTTACAAAATAAGTTAAACATCATAACTACTTTGTAAATGTTTTGATTTATTGTGAAATAGTTGTCAATTAGCACTGACACGACCATTCTAAGTTTTCTGCTTAATATTGCTCTAATACATCAGCTTTTAACTGGTTTTCCATTTAAAAAAAAAAAAAATTTAAGGAATTTAAATTCAGTAAGCAACCACGTTTATATTTGTATTACTAAGTACTTATTCGAGAACTTTTTCCTAAAGAGAGAGAGAGAGCGAGACAGACGTAGGGAGAGAATAGAGAAAACAAAACAAGCATTTTCTTGTTTTTGTTTGTTGTTATCTAGTGGACCTTTATCCGAGCACTGCGGTTTTATAGTGAATATTTGTTTGGCACCTACCATACAAACATACCCGTCCTTTTGAGTTTTAGTATGAACAATTGTTTATTGTTGTGGCTAATTTACCGTAACGTAAGATAGACTTATTACGGCAATCTTGATAAAATATTCCATGTAGATCCACGGATTTTTTTACATAAAATCATTTTGTTGTTAATAAAAATGCTAAATTTTGTGTATTTTATTTCGTTTCTGTTTAAATATTCCATAAAGGTTCGAATCGGATCACTGAAAGGGTTAGCACCATACAAAGAATTGAGGCATGTGAATCTGTCCTTAAAACATCGATAACGTAGACACTAAAAGGTAGAGCCTTCAGTTTTCTAAGTTTAGTTTCTCCTATTCTGTCTTGAGATAATTAGACGAACGTATCAACCCTTCTCTAAAGGGTTATACTTATAAAAACCTGACACTAGCTGCAAAAGGTGTAAAATTCACCAAGAATTAATAGCTAGAAAAACATCTATGAGCCATTCTCGACAAGCTGACATTAGAAACCAACCGAAATTTTCAATCTTCTTAATATGATTATGTTACTTGTAAGAAAACTATGCAAGTAGACCTACGAATTGCAGTATGAAATGCTAATGGACTTTCTAACCACGTTAATGAAATTTCTAAATCTATCAAATCAATCGTTATGTTGACCTCAGAGTTCACATTTTAGAATACATGGATATGAACTGATCACCGCTGACCACTTAGCGAATAGGGCCCATGGAGAAGCTGCAGTTATTGTCAAAAGCAGACTTAAATATATGGATAGTGCAAGAAAAATTTATATTCAAGTTTCAACTATTCAGATTAAATATATGCATACGGACTATGCAGTATCAGCGGTATACTTTTCATCAATGTTTTCAGTAACAGAAACTAACTACAAAGCCTTTTCAAATAATCTTGGGACAAAATTAATTGCTGGAGGCGATTACAACGCTAAATATCCGTGGTGGGGCTGGAGGATGATAAGTCCGAATGGAACTGAGATGTACAAGTATAAGTGTACAAAACAAAAATTTGTCAACAAATTTGAAGTGGAAACATTTCTCGAATCAGCCTGTCAAATGAGTATGCCAATTTGACAATTTATAATTACGGAAGTGGAAGAACACATAAAGTACATAAATTCAAAAAAATCACCTGGCTTCGACAAAATTTATGGTGGCACCATTAAAATTTTGCCGTCTAAATTTACCCGTTAATGCAATTTTTAGGTTAGACCATTTTCCAAACCAAGTGAGCAGAAGTTATAATTATACCAAAGCCAGAAAACTGTTTATCGTTATACCATCCGATTAGTTTGCTAGTAACATTTTCCAAGCTATTTTAAAAAATAATACACCGAAGAATGTTAGCTAGTGCTCGACGACCTTTATATTATACCGGAACATCAGTTTGGGTTTATACACCAATTCTCCTACAGAATCTTCCCAATGTTTGCAGGACGAGCTGTTCTTATTAGAGAACTGGGTACGAAATGGAAAATAAAAGTTAATGCACAAAAATCGGTGCATAGAACATTTACACTAAGGAGAGGAAATATTTTAAAATATCTGAAATACCCCAAAGCGACTCTGTTAAATATCTTCAACTCAATCCTGATCGCCGACTTTTATGAAAATACCTTATCAAAGCTAAGGTCACACTGCTTAATGAAGACCAAAAAAATGTAATGGCTTATTGGTACCTAGTTTAAATTTAACATATAATAGTTTAGTTGGGAGATTGGGATACGTTTGCAGAAGTTCACACTGGGAGGAAAGTTGTTGACTGCCATTCACTTGGGAATGGCCAACAATAATTCTTTTGCAAAAGGTCCAAGCAGCTCACACGTCCGTAACGTAAGAAGCCGAAATCGCGACACACACCAAGGCTAAATAATGTAAAATAAGCCTGATTTGTGCGCACGCCTCAACGGAAGAGAAAGACGACGATGCTAAAGATGAGTTCTATGAGCGCTTGGAACGTGTATACGAGCGCTGTCCCAAACACGATGTCAAAATATCACTATCTTGTCGCAGCTAAGGTACGCACTAGGCTCAGCGTAGTTCACGCCGCACGTCCCAACATGCAACGATAGCTAGACGTCGGCTAGCTGCAATCAGAACAGACCGCCATAGCCTTTTCAAACACACTCTTCCGACATTGCGTCAACCATCGAACTGATCGGACGTGTTTGCAAGTGCTCCGCATTAATTCGGTTTAGTTAAGCTAAATTATGAAAGCATATTTGCTAATAGCTATAGTAACAGGCTCTAAATTTAATTTGTGCAAGTTCTAAAAAAAAAAAAACAACTTCAGCGTAAAATTTTTTTTTTATTTTTTAAAAATAAAAAGAAAACAAACAAAAAAAAAAACGGCGATTGAAAATAAAGAGCAACGAATAAGCACGCAAAGCGCTCCGCAAAAGCAGCGCAGACTCTTATTGCTGAAGAGTATCCAACACCCACCCTCTTAAATGAAAAATGTTCCAATTGTTCTCTTCCAAATGCTGCGAACAACAGCAACAGCCTCAACATCAACAAACACAACAACAACTACAGCCACAACATCTTCTGCAATCATTAAAAATAATAATTAACCGCAATCTCAAAACGGACTTCAGCGAAAGAACAATGAAAAATCTCCAGCGGTACAGACAGGCTTACATTGCTACATTTGAATACAAATGTCGAATAAAGGAAATAAACCTTAGCTGAATCAAATAATGAAAGCGAAACCGAATCGCCACTTAGTCGCAACAGATTCTCAATTTTAAGCGACAATACATCCAACGCACAAAACAGCGCAGATGAAGGGGCTACATAAGCGAGTTTCAAACCACCGCCAATATATGTCCGTAAACAAAGCTCTAACAATATTGTAAACATAATAGCAAAACTCATTGGGAGCAATATCTTCCACATAACTGCTATTAGGAAGGGTACAATATACGAGACCAGGGTTCAAATTTACTCCGAACAAGATTATCGCTTCGTTTCAAAGCATTTTAGAGACTTGAAAATAAACTTCTATACATATCAACTCAAAAGCTTTAAAGGACTTTATGTTGTGCTCAAAGGCATTGAACCAACTGTCTCTCCAAGCGAAGTGGTAAGCGCACTAAAAGAAAATGGCTTCAACCGAAAAATAGCCATAAATATAATTAATAAAAACAAAATTCCGCAACCCATGTTTAAAGAAGAGCTGGAACCCGAAAATAGGCCACTTAAAAAAAACGAGGTACACCCAATCTACAATCTAAAATACCTGCTGCACCGCAGAATTTCTGTAGAAGAACCTCACAAGCGCAATAACCCAGTCCAATGCACTAACTGTCAGGAGTTTGGCCACACAAAGACTTACTGTACTCTACGTTCTGTCTGCGTCGCCTGTGTAGAACTCCACAATAGCGCTACATGCACAGCAAATAAGTTGGATTCCAACGCGAAAAAGCGTAGCAACTGTGGAGGAAATCTAACGGCTAACTACAGAGGATGCGCTGTGTACAAAGAGCTGAAAAACCGCCTTCATCAGCGAACTGCCTCTGCTCGCTCTCACCCCGTAGTCATTTGCACGCACTCGACAAACATATGCGTTTGACACAACCACCCCTGGTGTGATTTGCCAATGCCCTGAAATCAGGGCTAAAGCTAGCTGATCCAAAGTCATATGACCAAACCGTTTCCCACACGGTACCCGTGGGCCCCTCTACACAAAACCCACATCAACAGAGCATGCCCCAAAATGCTAATACACCACTCAATGGCATCGAATCAATGATTGCATCAATGCAATAAAACATGATGAATTTCATGGCATTCATGCAAAGCACAATGCAAGAAATGACGCGGAATCAAATCACTCTGATTCAGATGCTTGCAGCCCAACAAAGCAAATTATGACTTGTTTAAAAATAAATATATGTCTCTGGAATGCCAATGGTGTTTCTCGGCACAAAAACGAACTTGTAAATTTTCTCGAAGTAAGAGACATTGATGTAATGCTTCTCGCAGAAACACATCTTACGAAAAAATACAACTTCAAAATTCCAGTGTATTCGTTTTATTTCACGAACCACCCAGATGGCAAAGCCCACGGCGGAACTGGTATACTCATAAGAAGTCGTATTAAACACCATTCTCTACAGGCATTTGCAACCAATTATCTCCAAGCCACCTCAATAAATATTCAAACAAAGTTTGGTAGTGTAACACTATCGGTAATTTATTGCCCTCCAAGGTTTACGGTATCTGTAAAACAGTTTCTCGAATTCTTCGACACTCTAGGTGATCGCTTTATAGCTGCGGGTGATTATAATGCCAAACATACCCATTGGGGCTCAAGGCTTTCAAACCCCAAAGGAAAGCAGCTCTACAAAGCGATTTTAAATGCGAAAAACAAGCTTAACTATGTCCTGCCCTGCACCCCAACTTATTGGCCTACAGATTCGATGAAAATCCCAGATCTCATTGATTTTGCAATACCACGAAGGATTTCGAGTTTTCTAATATCTGCTGAATCTCTTGCAGATCTCTCATCGGATCATTCTCCAGTTCTTTTTAGTTTACTGGAAAAACCTCAACTAAAAGAGTATCCCAATAAACTCACTACACACAAAACCAACTGGCTCAAATATAAAAAGTATATAAGCAGTCATATCGAGCTAAACGCTCACGAACACGAACAACTCTGAACCACTCAGTGTTCACACCCTCGAAGTTCATAAAGTGATAAAAGCCCAGCTCAATCCCAAGAAGGCTGCAGGTCATGATTTAATTTCCCCAAAAATGATCATGGAGCTTCCCAGCCCAGCTGTGACATATATCACAAAATTGTATAACGCTATTTTTAAATGCGGATATTTTCCAACTCAGCCTATCCAAACTGTTCGAAAAGTTGGTTCTTTTAAAAATCAACTCACACATGCAGAACGTTATCCTCACCCACCAATTTGGGTTTCGTGAAAACCATGGCACTATCGAACAGGTAAACCGATTAACTTTAGAGATTAGAACAGCGTTCGAACTCCGCGAATACTGTTCCGCAATCTTTCTCGATGTAGCTCAAGCATTTGATCGCGTTTGGCTCGATGGACTTAAGTACAAAATAAAAGTATTGCTACCCCAAAATACTCACAAAATCCTTGAATCATATTTCAGCAATAGAGCATTCACAGTACGTCAGAATGACTACATAACACAGGAGTCTGAAATTAAAGCTGGAGTACCTCACGGCAGCGTTCTCGGTTCTATGTTATATGTTCTATACACATCAGACATACCAACGGATCACAGACTTACAATATCCACATTTGCTGATGACACAGCCATCTTAAGTAGATCTCGATGCCCAATAAGAGCAACTAGACTACTAGCAGACCATCTCATTCTTCTCGAGGAGTGGCTTGCTAACTGGCGTATAAAAGTTAATGAGCAAAAAAGCAAACACGTCACATTCACTTTAAACAGAGGTACTTGCCCATCGGTACTCTAAACAACATTGTGATCCCACGGGCCAATGACGTCGTGCATCTCGGCATTCATCTCGAAAGACGGCTCACTTATCGTAAACATATTGAAGCCAAGAAAACACAAATAAAGCTAAAAGCCAACTCCCTACACTTGCTTATAAATCCGCAGTCCCCTTAAGCTTGGACTTCAAATTACTTCTTTAAAACTCCGTAATAAAGCCTATTTGGACGTACGGCTTACAATTATGGGGCAATGCGAGTTCCACTAACGTGGATATAATACAAAGAGCTCAATCAAAAATACTTAGAACTCTCACCGGGGCACCTTGGTATATTCACAATACTCACATTCACAATGATCTTAACATCCCAACTGTGAAAACTGAAATAGATCGATTCAAGCAGAACTATGAATGCAAACTCAACTCTCATCCTAATCCATTAGCAAGATCTCTAACCCTACTCCTTATACAAACGCGACTCAGGAGAAATGACCTCCCAGCCCTGTGATGTGCTCTTAAGGCCGCTGTAACTACATAAGTCTCCAACCGGGGGGCTTAGTGTAATACACAACTAGATTTAAGATTTGAAAAAATATTGTTAGTCTCGGAAGAGAAGATCCAAAAAAAAAAAAACAGTAAAAAAAAAAAAAAAACTCTTCCGACTGCTCCGGGAAACCTATCACCAGCTCCATGGATAGGGCTATAAAGGATGTCATTGGATATACAAAACCTGTAAATAATTCTTGGTACGACGAAGAGTGTACCAATGCTACTGCAGAGAAAAATGCTTCCTATTAGCGAACTCTGTAGTCGGGAGCAACGCGAGCTGTCAGAGAGCGATATCGCGAGAAATGCCTTGTCAGACGCAAGAAAGGCGGGAGTTGATTTTGAGATGTTATGTAACAGAGGAGTCATTTTTCTAACCCACTCCGAGGCGATGAAGCGCACAATTCCGCCCATAGAGATATCACACCGGAACCACCAGTTAATGATGGCATAAATGTAGAGCCACCGGATTATAACGAGGTCGATTGGGTTATTAAAAACCTGAAAAATAACAAAGCGGCAGGCTCTGATGGGCTACCAGCTAAGTTATTTAAGACCGGCGGATATAAGATTCTGTCACGCAAGACGATCTCAGAGATTGAAAAACAGTCTCGGCTCATGGGTCTTTCGGTGAATGAGAACAAGACGAAGTTCTTGGTGTCTTCTCACACTCTGTCATCGCGTCTTGGACAGTCAGTGAGGATGGAAAACTTCAATCTTGTAGTCTATCAGCCTGAATTACGCTTGCAAATAGATGCTATTTCGGGCTGTGCAAGAAAATTAGAAGTAAAGCTCTCTCTCTACCGGAATTCGATTCGAAACAATATCTTTTAGACGCTGATACACCCGGTCCTTTTGTATGGCACAGAGGCATGGACCGTGACTGAGTCAGATGAAACAGCGTTGGAGGTCTTTGAGAGAGATTCTCCGCAGGATTTTTGGTCCTATTAGAATAGACAAAGATTTTAGGTCCCGTATGAACCGCGAGTTGCACGATCTATTCGATGACGTTAACATAGTCCAGCGCATAAAATTCCAGCGGCTGCACTGGGCTGGTCGCTTCATTCGAATGGATGAAAGTGCTCCAGCGGTCATGGTTAACATGGGGGACCAAACTTTATTGGAGGACGCCGAAACTAGGTATGGAAAGATCTCTCCGTATTTGGCATTCAAAACTACTGGCGCCAGCGCGCACAAGTTTACGGAAGCTGGTGCGCCTTCCTAAATACGGCCATGACCAAAAAACCGTTGAAGGTCATTAAAGTAAGTAAGAAATAGTTTAGTTCTGAGAAGACTTAAACGTTTTCACATACCATTTTCATATTCCAGATAGACTTTAAGCTATTAAATAACATTAATAACCTTATTTGTAAATATCACATTTACACTGTATATAATGTATAAAGTACTTGATAAATAATTAACTCATATATATTAGATTTTCTCACTGGAGAGTAGCTAATCCTGTTATGTAAATTACAAAATTACTATCACATTATTAATGTCTAGGACAGATTGTAAATAAATACATATAAAAAATTTTTTGTTAAAATGCGTAATTTGGTGTATCTAACTTCAATTCTGGGAGATTGGGACTCGTTTGCTCAAATTCACATTGTGAGAAAAGTTGTTGACTGCCATTCATTTGGCCAACAATGATTCTTAATACAAAAGGTTCAAGCAACTCACACGTCCATTAGGAAACGTAGCCTCTGAATAATTGTTCAGAGGTGAGCTAACGTGTGAAGGCGAAAAGGGGCCCCCTACCCTTAATTAGGGGTTGATGCACTGGGCTTGGGACCCGCCACTTTAAAAAAATAAATATTAAAGTTCCAGTGTCTCAAATTTTGAACGAACTTTATAATAGTATAGTAATTGCCAAACGCAGGATACATCTTATCACAATAATTTTGTGTACATATATATGAATCAATGCTTCGGAATTCACGCGTTATTATTTTGTTAGCCGGACTCAAGTTCATCGACGGCACAAAAAAAATATTTACCTTCGGTCAAATCAAAAAATGTTTATTTGGACGCCACCCTAAAAATAGTACGCGTACGTTTATAAAAAGTTTTAGGTTGATATATGAATTTCGAATTTCAAGTTGAATTTTAAAATAAACTCGTAAAATTCCGGCGAAGTCCTAGTCGAATGCAAAAAGAACGAAATTTCTATCTACTACCGTTTCCGATATACTTTTGTTCATACGGACGAACAGACGGACCATAATGGACTATAATTGTTTGGATTATACCAAGTTATCAGAAATTCTATTTCAACCGCTAATAAGTCTAGAATCAGATTATGTTTTTTCATACAATCTTTGTCGTATGAATCCTTCTGGTATTGAAGACGCTTAGAGCGATTTGAGCGTTTTGAAATTTCTATCTATTACCGTTTCCGAGATACTTTTGTTCATACGGACGGACAGACGGACCATAATGGAGGTAACTTTGGGAGGTCTCCGACTATTATTTCTACATGTTACATACATTCGCACAAAACCAATAGGCTCTTGTAGCTTCGGTTTGTGTGTTCTTTATGGATTCCTAAACCATTCATCCGATCACCATGAATCTTTGAAAAGTTATTGAGTAAACTCTCTCGCAGAGTATATGCATAGTAAAACTATACTACGGAGGGGCCATGCCCCGCCCCGACATTATCAATTAACAAAATTCGTCATATCTTCGCAGCCACACGTGGTACAGGGATGAAATTTGGTATGCATGTTATTGGGGTAGAGAAAAGTGATCCTGTTAAGTTTAGTCAAAATCAAAGGGGCGATGCCCAACCTCCCATACAAGCGATAAACAAAATTCAACATTTCTCTGTACCCATTTGAAGTACAGAAATTACATTTGATATATATGTTAATGGGGGACTGGAAAGAAGTAAATTGGACATATTCTTACATTCATTTGAGGTACAGGGGTGAAATTAGGTACACAAGTTAATCGGGTGAAGTAACCCTGCAAAGTTTGGTCAAAATCGGACGGGTCGATGTCCTACCCCATAAGCAATAGACAAAATTCAACATATCTTTCCATTTATTTGAAGTACAGGGATGATATTTGGTACACATGTTAATGCGATCGGGAGAAGTAGTCCTATTAAATTTGGTAAAAATCGGAGAATCGGTAAAAGAATCGGTAAAATCGGAGATGCCTCGCCCAAAATAAGATAAGTTTACTTTTGGCGTTGCTTCTAAACTTACAGGATTATTTGACACCTCCATTGCACGTATCTCCAGTTCTGTGATACCGCAACGATAAACGCGAAATCGTGCGAGATATGGCGCTTTTGCGGCGCTTTGCATTGGAGTGCCACTACTGTAGTCAATGTCCAGTACCATGGCCTCTGGATTCGACGGTAGGTAGCAACCAGATTGCACTTTGATTCGTGACAGAGCCGCCAAACAAGCGTTTTTGCGTTCCGGTCCTTTGGGGAATGATCGTATTTCTCCAGACACGGCAGTTATTTTACCAAAAAAGTTAAATTCACGCTCATAAAAACGTTTAGCGGCACCGGAAAACGAAGCGATTATATTCTGTGAAAGTACATCGAGTGCCTCATAAAGGATTGGATCGCGGTGCTGTTGATCTTCGTCCAGGTACATGTTCGTCTGCATATTCCAAATTAACTGATGTGCCACAATCTGCGAGCGCTTCGAAATATTCTTGATGAACTCCACAACATAGCCCATTGTATCGTGTCGTAAAGCTTGTACAAGCTGTGGAATGTACGGCAGAACAGATTCAGCGGGATACGAACTAAGTGTCTTTACCGCATATTGCGCGGTCAAAGGATGCGACGGGTATTGTCGTGAAAAGTAGGAGAGCGTTTGTATAGGTGTGACTGGCGACCATGAAAGTATATAGACGAGATCAGGACTTTCCTGAAGTAGGTTTTTGGTGGTACACAGGTATTTAAGAGCTTCAGGTAAATGACATACAGCGATTGGATCTGAACAGACGAGTCGGGAAACTTCATCCTCAATGGATTCAGCATTTTTAATCCGCTGTGGCAAGAATACAGCCAAAGCGGGATTGTAACTCCAGGCAAGACGAGCATAGTCCCGCCATACGTTCACCTTGTAAGGTCTGGCTCGCCATTCAGTGATCTGGTCTTCACCTGCAAATGATACAATTTGTATAGAAACATAACATTGATTATATTCAAATTACTTGCCTGGTACCGCTAAGTCTGGTTGACTGTTTGGATTATACCAAGTTATGAGAAATTCTATTTCAACCGCTAATAAGTCTAGAATCAGATTACGTTTTTTCATATAATCTTTGTCGTATGAATCCTTCTGGTATTGAAGACGCTTTGATCGATTTGAGCGTTTTGAAAGCGTCGACGTTGAGTGGGGAATAGTGTTATACCAGCCAGCGGTGCCGCCAGTCGACATAGACCGACCCACATCGGCGCCGCCACTAATAAGAGACGCGGTTTCTGGATTTTGCTTTACTGCCAGCATTTGTGTGGAACTTACTGACGTATTGATATCATAGTCCCCAACTTCAGACGTGACAAGGTGCTTCTTTTCACTGCGCATTGTCTGCCAAAATTTAAGAAGTATAAGAATGTCTTGAAGCAACTGTTCACGTGACTGATTCGGGCAAGTAGGTGGACCACAAAAGTAATCTAGTGCATTAGAGTATATGCGTTCACGTAGTATATTTCGTGCAAGCGATTTGGCCACAGTGTTGCCCTGTAATAATGATAAGCCGCACTGCAATAATTTGAAGCGACAGCCGACAGTTGATACCTGACGGTTTTGCTTTGAATTTTTCGAAATTGGCAGACACCGGTGCAACAGCAGACAAAACATCTCCACTTTGTCACGATTGCAATATTTGGCAGTGTCAACCATTTCGGAAAGCAGCTGTAGCCAAATTAAATGTGGTGTTATCAATATGGGCCGAGAAACAAGCTTACATTCTTCATAAGCGGCAAGTGGATTGGTGATCTCCATCTCCCACGCAAATAGGCCCATATGTTTCTCAAACGTTGTCTGCCACGCACTTACCATTTCTTGAATAAAACACAGTTCAAGATCTTGACGCGCTGTTAGCACCCATTGCCAACATTCGACCGCCGTTTCCATTGCAGATTCTGTAAAAAGTTCTACTTGTGATGTTGCCACAGCATGCAATAATTTGCGGTTTATTTCCGCACAAATAATTAGGTAAGCCGTTGCCCGCCACAGAGCGCCTCGATGCCGCGCATCGCTATTCTCTGCACACGCGTTCCAAACATCCTTTACTAGACGATCGGCAAGTCCTGATTTTTCCTCTTCGCTCAAGACTGATAGTAGCCCGGAAATTTCGCCAGCGTACTTACTGCGCAAACAAAGAACGGATACAAATCGTGGCGTGTCCGAGTTAACACAATTTGGACGCTTTCCGGGTAAAGCGTTCGGATGCATAGACGTGCTACTAACAACAGAATCAAACGCTAAAGCCAAGCCACTATGATGCGCTAACACAGGAGTTGGAATTTGATTCGGATATTCTTGTAGATGTGAGCGTGTAGAGCCTGGGGCCCACTTCATTGCCTCATTTACGATGCCTTGGCATCGATCGGCGAAATCTTTTAGACGTCCTTCACGCGCCGGAAGTGAATCCATAAGGTGCAGTGTATAGGGTGTGGAAACGACCCTTAGAGTTGGAGTCTCTTCGTTTGGATCGAGTGTCAGCGAATAAGCTAACAATTGCAAAATGTCTAGCATGCACCACAACACACGACGATTCCAAAGTAGATGCGGAAATTTGTCCACCAACTGCGAGAGATATTGATCCGCGACGAGTTGTATTTGCTTATGTATGTGATTGAAGTAAACAAGCAAGAGTGTTGCCTGAGATTCAAGAATTTTCTCCCGTATCTCATCCTGCGCGTAAAGCACATTGCGAAATTTCTCAAAAACTTGATCAGCAACGCTTTAAAACAGGAAAGGAATTATGTAAGATTTTCTATAATATACGAATTTTAACTTACCATTTGACGCATTGCCAAATACCGGATTTGTCCTTCTGTAAAGCAGTATCGCAGAGATAAGTCATAATCGGCTCTAGGCTTGGTTCCTCAGCGTTCTCGACACGCAACATTTCCAGCCAATATACACTCAACAGATACGTACATTGTGCAAATGTAAGCTTATTGATGGCCGTCGCCACACCATCCGATGACGAGTGCTCCAGCAAGACTAGAATTTGGCTGCGCAACTCATTCACCGAGTCACTTTTGATCGCAAGTGTATAGTTAAGCTCACGCATATCAGATTTGTGAGCAGTCTGCGAAATAAGCAGTGGCGACTTTGCAGCGATTTGCTGCACTCCTTGATACCAATCGGCTGGCCACAGACGAGCATTAGCGTTCGTGAATCCCATCACAACACAGTAAACCCAAAAATCTTTAAAGAGCTTATGCAACCTCATACGTGGATTTTTAATTGCCGGAAGGCGCCGCACAAGAACTGCAATCACCGGTATTAACATACCAAGATTACCGGCCCTAGAGCTGGCTTTTTGCGCGCCAGACGTGTTATCATAGGATCGTTCCCCGTCTAGACCAATTTGCACGAAAAGCTCTAGCAACTTACCCAAGAGCTCGAGCATTTCGGAGTCTCCTTGTATGTTGGCAGCAATGTTACCTAACGCATTTACAACAGCGTCGGACACGTGATGAAACTGCTTGCGATGTTCCGGATCTGAAGTGTACGCCAGAGACGCCGACTGCACCGTCACTCGAGAAAACATTTTCATAATCTCATCGAAGACGTGCGTCTCGCACTGTGAAATGATCATGCAACCGAGTTGATCAACAATAAGCGCATTTTGTTCTGAAGGAACTTTGCAGAATCGCTGTATAAAAAATTGCAGAATGTTTTGAGTAGTCTTCGAGGTGTCTTTCAATGCAACCGCCACATGACCTAACATTACTATTATATTCAAACTGACCAGCGTCGATTCACTACAACAAGAATAAATAAAATTAATATTATATAATGTTAGTTTTTTTTATAAGACACATATCTGAAAACATTTCAAGTTAAAAAATTTTTGTATTTAAGTACATCTATAACAAAAAAACTTTTAAGTTAGTGTGAAATTTGTCTGCAATTTATATTAGTATTTTATATTTATCGGCCATGCCACGAAAACTCCTTTCCAACCAAATACCAATTCCCGGTGTCGCGAAAACATTCTTTGGTTGGTTTTAAATCACTCGCGTTTGCCTGAGTGATTGCAGCTTAAATAAATAGGATTCAGGTAGTGATAAATTAATTTGCATTATTTTTTAAAAACATTTCGTTAGACTTAATTTGTTACTTTGTATATTATTAAACATCTTTAAACATACATTTTATTAAAGAGTTCATTGCAAAAAGTTGGCATGTCGTGAATAAATAGACAATAGAATAGAGTAGCATATGATAGTGTTGCCGTTTAAATTGTACAAATTGGCGGAAAGAATATTTAAAAATGTTTGCTTTTTTTAGTTGTAATGTGCTTACCAAATTAAACACATTTCGTGTCTTATAAAAAATTTTATTTATAATTCTTTTCCCCCAAATCGAATTTAAAAATAAAAAAAAAAAACCTTTTCAGGTAATTGATTGGCCTGAATATTATGTCTCATTCTCGTGTTCAATTCATCATAATCTAGATCTCAACAACATTCAAGAGTTACACTTTCTGAATGAGTGTCTTCCAGCTGAACGAGATTGTGATATTCGTCAAATTCAATTAACCAAGTCCAATTACAACGTAGCTTGGACCTTACTAATAAAGCGCTACAACAAACCAAGCATTTTGTTCTCATATCACATGAATGCGTTTTACAATGTGCCAATATTACATAAGTCAGAAACAATTAAATCCATGCTAAGTACTGATAATATGTGCATAAATGTATTTCAACGGGTAATTGTGTCTATTTAGACCACGATCATTGGCTAGCGCACTACCTAGCAACAAAACTACTTAAAGAAACGCACACATTTCTTGGTTTTCTTGGCAGTATAACCGAAGTTCCTTCCTTTAGAGATTTCGAACAATTTCTAAATGATCGTCTTAAATCGCAGCGCATACTATAATAAAAAGTCTACAACAACCTATCAAGATTCTTCTAAGCAAATCAATGTACATAATACGCAAGCACAACACGCACCACGCATGGCGAGCTGATGTCACTGAACGCCGTATTCTTCGACGTTGTCCTGCTTTCCTAGGTCTTGATTGCAGAGAACGAAAGGAAATCGTGAACAAAGCTTAACTTTGTTTCAACTGCTTGGGCAAATGTCATGCACTGTTACGCTGCACCAGTGCGCGATGTTGTCTTCAGTGTGGCCAACGACACCACACATTGTTGCATACCCCGATGCAAACTCAATCACAGACTTGCAAAACACCCAACTCTAGACCACGCTATACAAATGCTCTTCCAGCGGTAAATCATCTATCGGATATTATGAACTCTCTGAAAGCTATCAAATGTACGAATGAACCAGTTCGTACTCACTTTACGCAGTACTTTTAGTGACAATCTCGTCAGGTATGTGACGCCGCTATAGAAGCGACGCACAGCGATAAATAAATTTTTGTAGACATGTAAGGAATATTTTTTAAGTCAAAATTATTCTTAGTTATAAGTCAAAAATCGTCTTAAAATTATTAGTTTAAGTTTATTAGTCAAGAATTGTTATTATGTAAGTTAAAATCACTTTTGTTAGTTTGTAAGTCGAAATCACTACCATTAATAAACAAATAATTAAGTAGGAGTATTAAGTCACACAGCAGGTGACAATTTCATAAGACTCGCTCGATAGAAGTAGATAGGTAGGGTACACACAACAACGGTAGTTGCGCAGGCGCAACAACAAACAATATTGTGTTAAACCGCAATCGAAACAACAACAAACAATATTGTGTTAAACCGCAATCGAAGCAACAACAAATAATATGTTAAACCGCTATCAACGCAGCAAATAGTAAATACGACAGCAAAGGCTGTAGCAGGCAAAGGGATATTAGCGTAACAAGGAAAGGAGATTCGCCGCAGCAGAACTAACGGAGCGCGTTGTTTTCGGTGATTCTCAAGAGTTGTACTTAAGCAAGTACATTTGTATAGTCAATCACTGCGTCTTAGACTGGCAATCAAACCAGTCACCTCTGGAAACGGAGCAACAAAGACAAAGTCGCTTTTATGCTGGACAACCAGTCATAGTCTTGTGGAACGGGACGACCAGTGGTACCAGATGGATTGATGTTGTGGGCAACCAGACACCTGGAGCACTATTGGAATACAAGGTGCTGATAGGTAGAATCGGTGTTGAGGGCAACCAGATATCGAAAAGCACTGTTGGAATACAAGGTGCTGATAGGTAGAACCGGTGTTGAGGGCAACCAGACACCGAAAAGCACTGTTGGAATACAAGGTGCTGATAGGCAGTATAGGTGTTGTGGGCAACCAGACACCTGGAGCACTGTTGGAATACAAGGTGCTGATAGGAACTCGTAGGTAAGATAGGTGTTGTGGGCAACCAGACACCTGGAGCACTGTTGGAATACAAGGTGCTAATAGGAACACGTAGGTAAGATAGGTGTTGTGGGCAACCAGACACCTGGAGCACTGTTGGAATACAAGGTGCTGATAGGAACTCGTAGGTAAGATAGGTGTTGTGGGCAACCAGACACCTGGAGCACTGTTGGAATACAAGGTGCTGATAGGAACTCGTAGGTAAGATAGGTGTTGTGGGCAACCAGACACCTGGAGCACTGTTGGAATACAAGGTGCTGATAGGAACTCGTAGGTAAGATAGGTGTTGTGGGCAACCAGACACCTGGAAGCACTGTTGGAATACAAGGTGCTGATAGGAGATTGTAACAAGGTATAGAAGTATTTGTAGGAACATTGTAGGTACCAATCAGCGGACGCAGTTGGCGCCGGAGTTGTGTGGCGAGAGTCGAGCGAGTCGGCGGAGGGACGGTAAGAGTAACCCACCCTGTATGAGTTTAGTCCGTAAGTTATTATATTGTAAATTAAAATCTTGAAATTAACTTTAAAACTCTGATGTACTTACTCACCTAGAAAAATAGGCTTTGGTCTCGACACTAATTAATAAATTTCTGTTGCGACGAACTCTGGGCACACGGTGAGGATACCCCAGCCAGAGACGTCGTCACAGGTACAACCTGAAAAAGTTTTCTACTCGCCACAGCACTGCTCTTTATAATAAGTTCCAATAACGGTCTCGTGGCTAGAGACAACGCCTTTATTGACTCAGGGTCCGAAGCCACACTTATTTCAGAGCATGCTGTTCAATCATTAAATGTGAAACGTACCACATGGATCGAAATTCCTGGTGTGGGTCAAGGTAGCTTTAATCAACCCTAATCTCGTATTTTGAGAAATAGGTTCGTCTGGAGCACTTATCCTCGCACCAGGTAGTAAGATTTGAGCCATTAAATCTGCCCCGAAGGTTAAATCCACACGTTTAGATCGGTAGCATTGTGAATCTGCCAATGAGAGACCTTGGATGTGTTGCCAACATTGAGGTTCAATAGTATGACTAAGGCACAAATGACGTTATTGAGTTGAAAACATAGGCTTTATCGATTTCTATACGAAAAATTCTGATTATCAGTAGCGTTCAAGGTAAAATTTACAGAACAAATGCATAAATGTTTGCTTCACGCTTCGAAGGAGAACACTACCCGCACTTCGTCTGAGCAATAAATTGCATACCCAAGCAAATGAAGTAAGGTATCTGGGTATAACATTAGACAGAAGACTGACCTTTGCCAGGCACATAAGGAACCTTGTTATTCGTTGTCGAGTGAGGCAAGCTCAGATGTATTGGATGCTGAACAGGCGAAGTAGGCTTCCATTAAGATGCAAACGTGCCGTGTACAATGCTACCATTGCCCCTGTATGGAAGTACGGCATACAAATCTGGGGCATTGCTGCAAAAAGCCACCGAAAGCGAATCCAGGTTTTGCAAAATAAGGCACTGCGTGCAATCACGGGATGCCCTTGGTTTGTACGCAACTCCAGCCTACACAATGATCTGCAGATTGAGACGGTAGAGAGTGAAATCTCAAGATACGCCAGTAGGTATAACGACCGATTGACTAGCCATGTTAACAGACTGGCTCGGATTCTTCCGGGTCACCGTCCAATCAGACGACTGAGACGCAGGAATGTAGGGCTCATACAGAGTCCATAGTGCAGTATTAATGCACATTTGATCTCTCTCTTAGGAGACGGTGAAGTTTAAAATTTTTTGTGATATATTTTATTAATTATATATATAGATTATAGTTTAGTTGTTAACCGGTTCATTAAAAAAAAAATACTTAGCGTAAAAAAAAAAAGTTTTACCTTCAACTAAGATGTAATCGTTTTTGGGCTGAGCAAGCAAATGAGAAGTAAAGCCCTCTCTCCTATTGTATGGCGCAGAGGCATGGGCCGTGTCGATTAAGTCGGATGAGACAGCGTTGGAAGTCTTCGAGAGGAACATTCTTCGCAGGATTTTCGGTCCTATTAGAGTCTCCGACGAGCTTAGATCCCGTATGAACCGCGAGCTGTACGAGCTATTCGATGAGGTTGACATAGTCCAGCGCATTAAATTTCAGCGGCTACACTGTGCTGGGAACCTCAATCGAATGGATGAGGCCTCATGTAAACCAGCTCGCATGGTTAACATGGGGAGCCCAAACTTGATTGGTGGACGCCGAAATAGAGGACGACCAGGCACTCGATGGAATGACCAGGTATGGAGAGATCTCTCCGTACTTGGCATTTAAAACGACTGGCGCCAGCGCGCAAAGGACTATGGAGGCTGGCGCGCCTCTCTAAATGCAGCCATGACCGGAAGGTTGACGGCCATTTAACTAAGTAAAATGTAACAATAAAAATGGGTAGCCCTATGCTGTAAAAGCATTTTCAGAGAATTACGTTGGCGTACTTGGCATTCAAAACGACTGGTGCCAGCGCGCACTAGATTATGGAGGCTGGCGCACCTTCCTAGACGCGGCCATGACCGGTAGACGGTTTGCGGCCATATAAGTAAGTAAGTAAGATGTCATCGTGCTGCTTTAGACACAGAATCTTAGTTGAAACTTTTCTGTAAAGTTGAAGATGTACCAAAAACCAGATGTGAAACATATTTCAAACAAACTCATATACGTCTGCCGTTTCAATGCCTTACCAGATGCCATTGAATTGTTTTCTATCACTTGAACTGCGCATGTCTGAAACTTCTCAACGGTGGCAACGATATTGTGAAGGTAAGAAAAATCTAGCTACAATCACTAAAAAACAATAAGCGACATCCTCACCAGACCAGAATCACGTTCCTTGTTAAATCTTACCACATCATGCGGTATGCAAGGAAGATAGCCTATCACCGAAACAACGAATTGTTTTGGACGCGTCTGCTACAACTTCAAATGGTCGGGCTTTAAACGATATCGTATGTACGGGAACTATACTACAAAACAACATGTCAGCAGTGTTACTCAATTGGGTTTGTATCACTACGTATTTATTTTATGGCGGGCTTAAGCTGGACGTATTACATTTGGCACAGCATCGGCACCATACATCGCTATCAGAGTTTTACATCGAATTGAAAAGCACAGGTATCCAAGGGCTGCGCATGTATTAGAGCATGAAATGTATGTTGATGACATACTATCTGGAGACCACAGCATCGAATCAGCAGAAGATAAACAATTACAAGTAACGGCAGCAGTAAAATCCGCTTGTATGGTACTAAGAAAGTGGTCCAGCATTCGTCAATATTAGCCTCAATACCTGCAGAGCATCAATGCAGCCAAACTATGCTGAATTGGAATAGTGAAGAGACAGTAAAAACTCTTGGCATGTGTTGGCTTCCAAATACGGATTGTTTTAAATATAAAATAAACTTTAGCATCACCCCTGGATCAACAAAACGCATACTTCTATGGAAAATTTTTTCTCGGTTGTTCGTCCCACTTGACGTAATGGCACCAGTCATCGTTGCTGCAAAGATAATTATGAAAGACTCAACACTTCTTAAACGCACTAAAGCCGATGGAACTAGTATCGCTTTAGAGAGGGATGATCCTGTTCCAGATCTACTTGCACAACGATGAAATATATTCAAACAGGCTCTGCAAGAGTTAAACAATATTACTATTCCACGTTGGTTGTATTACACCCTAAGGCACAGTCGAAATGTTCAATTACACGCATTTCGTGATTGCTCATCAGCAGCATATGCAGCAACTATTTATGCAAGA
The DNA here is from genome assembly GCA_035044805.1 of Leucophenga maculata. Classification (NCBI taxonomy): domain Eukaryota; kingdom Metazoa; phylum Arthropoda; class Insecta; order Diptera; family Drosophilidae; genus Leucophenga; species Leucophenga maculata. The sequence goes on along the minus strand of JAWNNP010000194.1, from coordinate 896 downwards.
ATCGAGCAAGCTGATGGTACTTTCAAGACTTCAATCCTCATTTCAAAGCGTATTATAACTATACCATGCACAGAATTTTGCGGTGCAGTATTGACCATTAAATTAATGAAATGGGTAACTTCAAATATTCGTTGGACAAACAAAGACAAAGACAAAGAATAGCAGTCATTTCAAATTAACCTTCGTCAAACCAATGGAACCACGTGAACACTACTGAAAACCTGGCAGACTGCGCCACACATTTCTTTCTAAACTTTATGTATGGTGGCATGGCCCTACATGGCTGATGCACACAAAAGATACTTGGCCAAAAGGCAGTAACAACACAAACATCGATAAAAATCTAGAAAAAAAAATCACTTGGTCACTCTAACGCGTCGGTTTATTGTTTTTTGCGCTGCTTATAAAAAATCGTTAAAAGCTACGTTTAATCGTACACAAAGTGTTGCACACTGTGTAAACTAAAACTATATACGGTTGCGATATTGGAAAGCTTGAAGTGCAAGCAGAAATAGTGAAATTAATATAAAACTAACTTTTTGCAAAAACATTGGTCAGCGGAGCGCCAACAAATCAAGTTGTTTTTGTGTTTGAAAAGGACAGCATACATCAGCTGGTGTCAAAGCTCATAATTATTCTCGGTTTGAGTTCAGTATTCTGGTCATCAGTTCGAAAGTTGCGGGATCAGTCGCCGTCTGAAGGGTAAATAATATAATCCTAAAAGTATGCCATTAAATCGGTCTCCAGTCAATGACGCTCAGGTGCACAATACGCCAAAGAGGAGATTGGGCGCAACGTCGCCCGATCCAACCCTCTATGATATAATGAGTGCTATTCGAGAGTCGAAAAAAGATTTTAACGACCAATTTGCATCGATATCGAAATCAATGGCAACT